>LBNU01029719.1:109451-132878 GCA_014162995.1 Artemisia annua
GTGTAAATTCTTGAAATCTTTCTGGCCCGTCATTTGATAATAGAATTCCACTCTTTTGTCATCCTTGCTGACGGCGTCACCTTGTGACTTCTGACGCCGTCAGGTTGTAAAGTCCTGCTTCTTTAAGACTTTGTCGTTTTCTTCACTTTTATGCTCCAAAAACGTCCAAATGTGCATGTTTTCCAGAATTCCTCTCAAAAGTACCTAAAATGACAAAAGGAACGATTTAGGGCAATATTTGATCACATTTATACGAATTAGGGCTTAAATGACCCCCTAAAAGCGTAACACTTTTCGTCTCATCAAGGATTTACTGTCATCCCCTATTGAGCTCATGACAATGACTAATGTGAGACCTAACATCATAAGACTTAGTTAAATTTCTATCCTTCTCTGCAACCTAATCCGCCGCTATTCGTAAATTTGATTTGGTTTATACAATTCCAAACTTGAGCCAAACCTTCATGAGACCTCCTCTGAAGATTGTGGAAATCTTCCGTTCCTAACAACTTGTTTCCTAGCTTGATCTAGTGATAGTTCTTGTCTGATAAGTTACAAAGATCAAGAGGGACACAAGTTGTTACTAAATATATCCAACTTGAACTCGTGACCATTCTTGGGGTCGTGAGATGAAGATAGAATCCACTAACTAGAGGTCACCTGAGGGCAAGGCTCGAGAATGGGAGAGTTGCCCATCAAATCTAACCACGTGAACGTACTCCAATAGAATGAGCGAACTGAATCTCGAGGACGAGATTCCTTTTAAAGTTGGCAGACTATAACAACCCGAAATTTTCAGACTATNTGAACTCGTGACCATTCTTGGGGTCGTGAGATGAAGATAGAATCCACTAACTAGAGGTCACCTGAGGGCAAGGCTCGAGAATGGGAGAGTTGCCCATCAAATCTAACCACGTGAACGTACTCCAATAGAATGAGCGAACTGAATCTCGAGGACGAGATTCCTTTTAAAGTTGGCAGACTATAACAACCCGAAATTTTCAGACTATAATACTACTATTTGTTATTATCAAAAAATACAAATTTTATATTTTTCGACATTTACTGTCAATAAAAACAAAAAAAAAAAAAAAAAAAAAAAAAAAAAAAAAAAAAAAAAACTCACATTCCATTTTATTGAAAACACGCGTACTGACACCGCGATAGTATGGCTTAAAGTCTAGTAATTTAAACACGGATTCATTTAATTCCCCTCGAGCATTACGAAACCAAAAGTATTCCCACACCTAGTTTTTATTATAACCCTTCACCTTTTAAATTTATACACACACTTTAAATAAATAACCAAGACAAAATTTATATTACACATAATTAAAAAAAAAATCGGGTATACTTCTACCCCTACCCGTACCTAACCCCACATGTATCGCCTCACCCATTTTCTTCTCCCTCTCATCTTCCTGCTACAAACCAACCCCACCAAGCTGCTATGGCAGATCCGACACCCTCCTTCCCCACCTCTGAAGATGCGCAGAACTGTCCCCTTTGATGACCACAATACTCCAAGCTATTCAATGGCAACCTTGAGGTCGAATCTGATCTACACTCTTTTGTCTAACTATGGAAGTCAATACAAACCACAAGGGGTGACGAGGCTATGACGAAGCTATACCCTTTAGGGCTACCAATCGACTGACACATGTGATGGGGAGGGACAAACCTCCCTCGTGTAAATTCTTTATAACCCAATCGACTCACAATTTGCAAAACCACCACCCAATCGAAAACACATCAAATACAAAAGAGAAGGTATCTTGGTGGTTCCTGCTTGGATTTGGGGTTGGCTGAATTTGTAATTGGACTTCGTTTCCGTTTGGTTTTCATCTTCGATCGACACTACTCTCTCTTAATAAGGTTTCGTTAATTCCTCTTCTTGTATATTTTTGTAAATGATTTATTGTTAATATAGTGAGATGATTTTTGTACCGATCGATCCATTCTTTTTCTGTGATTTTGTCGCTTGTTGGAATCAAACTTGTGTGGTATAATTCTTTTTTTTGAACTGATTGGCTTATTGGTTAGTTTGTGCTTAATCTTGATTTTTGCTTATTTTGGTTTGCATGGATTATTCCCTGGTCGTCTTTATACTAGAAACAGGCTATTGATATTGGTTCTAATAATTAGTGAGTACCTGATTTGAGCAAAAACAGTTGTGAATCTGCCTTATTGAAATGTTTTGGTCTAGCTTATTTTAACTTTCTCTTTTGCGACGCCCCACACTGAGAGGCCTCAGTTTCGAGCCTCGGTGTGGCCACAATTACTCACTTTTATCTTTCTTTTGGTAAAAATAGAGCTGTGTTACATATAGAGAAAGAGAAGTAATAATCCTACATTTTTTTTTTGTTTTGTCTGCTGCGACATAAGCAACAAAACGTATAAATTTTTTTTGTAAAACTATTTTAATATTGACTTATAAAAAGACTGTAAAAGGTAGTTGGACCTATGGGTGTCGAGCTCAACAGGCCACAAGAAAGGAGTGCGTTTGAGTGAAAGTATACAAAACAGGTTCGCAAGCTTTGTGTCATATATAAAAATTTAAGTGATGTAAAATACTGAAGGATGCGTTTAAAGCGAAACGTGTATAAAACTTTTGTTTTATATACAAATCTTTTGATAAGTAATAACATAAGTGTGAAGCAAATGGTGTATTGTAATACAAATTAAATCAACTTACTTGTTTTCGTCGGCTTATCTCGCGCCTCGTCCACGACTCACTCGCCTACTCGTTCTCAATATTACTTCACGACATACTCTATTTTACTAGACATATTTTATAAACATATATTAACTATAATCAAGACATAAGTTTTCAAAAATCATAAACTAATGTAGTATGTAATGGTATATTCAAAACTAAACGAGACTTATTTTACATAACGGGTTATTTCTTTTGTGACCTTTATTCACCCCGTATAATTAAAACATATACACGGGTCATGCCCAATTTTTTTGAA
This sequence comes from Artemisia annua, assembly GCA_014162995.1. NCBI lineage: Eukaryota > Viridiplantae > Streptophyta > Magnoliopsida > Asterales > Asteraceae > Artemisia > Artemisia annua. The sequence goes on from LBNU01029719.1 coordinate 112,427, forward strand.
AGTCCTACATTTATAAACTTACAAGGGTACTTTTAATATAAACTCTTTTAATAATTTTATACATTTTTATCGTTAACTAAAACTAGATCGTATATAAATACGTATACTTTTAGCGACATTTTTATAATTCAAATTAGTCTACTATATATATGCCATTACTTTCCGTATGTCGTCTTTCGGTTACGGACGAACCAAAGACTTATTCGTTTCGTCACTTTTTATTATTTGTTCATGTATACTTAAGCACTTCCGAAAGGCAATCCTAACCAATATTTACAAAACTATTTCAACTTAAATGCTGCCACACAAACAACAATGATACAACATTTTTTTAAACATATTTAAACTACGAGCTAAGACGTGCCATATCATTATAGGTCGCGTGTCGGTACTGCGCACTCATATTGTTTGACTTCACCCTATTCAGACAACTTTACTTGAGGTGAGTATACACGAACCCCCTTTTTACCGTTTTACTTATTTGGGGTGGAATGCATGAACTTAAACTTAAACTATATTGTTTGAACTTTATGACATATATTTGAACTTTTTTGACTTGATTTGACCTTTATAACGTGACTTGAATTTTTGAACTTGGCTTAAACTATTGGACTTAATTATGAATTTATGACCTGTTTTGAATTTAATGTACCGTATGTTCTCGACCTAAAGTCTCCCATGTTCGGAGCAGTCAAATTTAAGTCTCCCTTGTTCGGAGTAGTGCCGAGTCTCCCCTGTTCGGAGCAGTCTTAATTGATAGTATATAGTAGTTGTTATGATGTACTGTCCGTACAAAAAGTACATTCGCATTGTTAGTCCCCGATTGATTTGCCGTTCGCACTCCAATTTATACGTACCGTTCGTACGGCCTCCTTGTGTGGGGCAGTAGGTAGTATGGATAGCGCTATTAGAGGTCGGCCAGCCTCTCGTTCCCCTGTCTACGGAATGCATATTACTTACTTGTGGTGCATTGCTGCATACTTTATTATATACGAGGCATTAATTTTGTGTATGTTCTCAAAAAGGTTTCTGTATTATTTAAAACCTGTGTACTCACCAACTATTTTCATAGTTGACCTGTTTTCTCATGCATTTCAGGTGGTCGTTGATTAAGAAGTCTTTTGAATAAAGGAGTCGTCACGAGTCATCATTGGTCATTATGTAATGAAATGCTATCTTTTGAGAACTAAATTTATGTTTTAATCGCCGAGGTTGGCTTGAATGACATTGTAATGTTGTACGTTTCCTTAAATTTTAATTATGGTATTGTACTATATCTCTTTGGCTATGTATATTGAATGTGTCGCACCTCGCGTTTCCGCCTTCGGCGGGGTGTGACACCAATGCTAAGATTTGTGAAGACAAGGGTATAAAACCATGGGAACCAAAAATGCCCAAAATTTGTTCAAAAGGGAAGGGTAAAAAGAATGTATTAGTTTAGGAAGTACTTTATTTGAATAAACCTGTGTTAACCTCAATAAACATGTTGTAATCCTTTTGTGCTACTTTATTTGCTTTATGAAGTCAATTTTATAATGTGTTTGTTATACCTCAATTTTATTTGACTTTATATAATCCTTTTGCTTGTTCCCTTGTTGTACCATCATGCTTCTCACCTAATTCTTGATTTCTTTCTCAACAAAATCTAAATTCTAATTTCATCTATCAACCAAGTAACATCAAAAAAAGGTGTTGGGTCTCTTTATTAATCAGGTCATAACAGTGTTGAAGTAAGTTTGCCAATTCAGGGAGTAAACACTGTCACAAACACAAATTTTACACAACTACTAACTAGATTAATACCATTATGTTTATTCTTACTATATTTTCTAACATTTGAAACCACTTACAATGCTTATTACCATTTAAAGTTTAAAAATAAAATTATAGAATGTTTAGGAGCATTTAATGTGTAAAATTAAAATGATTACAATTAGGCACGAGTAATTAGTGCATTTCACATGCTAATGTGACGTTAAACTTGGTAAATTGCAATAATCTTTAATGTTTAGACTTTCAAAATTCCCTATAGCTAAGACTGCCATAGGCGTTTTGATGTTAATGTATCCCTTTTTAAGGCCACTTAGCATTCAACAAACACTTTTTAAAGAATTAATCTTATAAGAAAATGGCTGGAAACAGGAAAAGAACAAGGTCCGTTTCATTCAAGAAGAAGCGCTCAAAGTAAGTAAACTTTTGTACACGTAAACATTCAAACCACATTGCATGATGCAACTTCTGTAAATTTATCATCTAATGCTTATTTTATTTCAGGAAACCACGTTTTGAAGGAGAAAGTTCAAAAGGTATGCTTATGTTATATGTTCAATAAAAAAAAAAAAAAAAAAAACAGTTCAAACTAACGTAACTATGTATAAGGATTAATTTGATATACATATTTGATTCCCTTAATGTATAGTATTGATCGATAAATCTTTATTTTATGCAGGTAAGGAAAAGAAAGTGTTTGACATTAACGAGTGGTATGAGTGGTGGAGTTCCGGAAGAAAGGAGGCAGCACGCAAAGCAAGTTTGCGTCAAATTGCCAAAGATGAGAAGGAATTCAAGCGATCAAAGCCGCGGGTTGGTTCAGTGGAAGAGGATGCGGCTGATGTTGGATTTTCGAGTGAGGAAGAGGACGTCGTCATTGACTACGATAATCTGCATTTGGCTTTTGATCCGGAGAAATCTCCGAAATTTAATTGTTAAACTTTTTATGTATGAACAATATTTTAATTTACTTTTAATTTGTTATGGGTTTTTTTTTTTTTTGGTTTATTATTATATGAATTTTAACTTTCTTGCTTCATTAAACCAAAAAAAGATGAAAAAAATTATCATATACATATTGTTATAATCAAAAAAATTATGTTAGTCTAGAATTATGTCTAGCAACATTAATTTATGCTTAGCAGCATTAAGTTATGCCAAGCAGCATTAAGTTCTGAGTTACTAGCATTCACCCAAATTCCATTCCAAACAGTTTTTTCTTTGCCTTTGCTGCAAAATGTTAGTCTACAAACAAAGAAAACACAAGCCATAACATATGCATAATGATCACAACATCTAATTATACTTAGCAGTTCTAAGTATAGCTAGCAGCATTGTAATGGGGCAAATGAAGAGTCATGACTAATATTCTGAACTAAATTCATGCAGTGAATATCAAATAGTCACTTAAATATTTCACAATGTGACTATTTTGAATGTATTGGTCACATATAATACCCTTATAATGTGGCCACAAACATCATTTAGATATGCATTTGTGATATGTTGTGACTATTGTAAAGCCTATAGTCACATGATCATGCTACAATTAAATGTGACTATACACAGTAGGATTTGGCAAGCAAACACACACTAAACTTTAGACACACATATTAACTTACGTGACCATATGTATCGAATTTTTGTTACACTTAATCATGTTTCTATGGTTTCGTGTGACCATATAGGACATTTGGACACACTCTTCAAGTGTGCGACATATATTTGTCACTTTTAAATGCATATCGTGACTAACGCTTCAAACTTACTTTTCAGTTGTCACACATTTCAAATTCATATGTGGCTAAGTATTTAGCAAAGAATAGCAGTCACGTTTAAATAATGTGTGACAAACTTGACTATATAATTTAGCCACATACACAATTACTTCATGTGACCATATATCTATTTTGGTCACGCTATTCAATTGTGTGACATATATTTGTCACATATGTATATCTGTAGTGTGACTAATGTTTAAAGCTGATTTATATCGGTCACACGTCCCATATTAAACGTGACTAAATGATCGAAAATATTTACCAGTTATCCTCTAGTCACATAAATACACAAATGCGTTACATATATCTTCCGAAATGGTCACACAAGTCGGATAGAGTGTGGTTATTTATTTTATTTTCATACATTTAATCATGTAAATATGTTACAGTGTGACCGTTTGAAATCGACCATGTGTGACGATAGGCCATTTTTGTACTAGTGACAAAAACGTAGGTTTAAATCGCGTAAGACGTAAAAGGTGCAAAGTTTACGTAAAGTGAATTATGACTTTAAAAATTAGGATTGTAAGGAAACAACGGTGCATAGAAAGTGTAGTCTTGACATAGTCTAGTCTCGATAGAATTTAATTAAACGTATACGGATAACTTCCAACGAAGTTAATTATTTAAAATAAAATAGTTGAATAATAAACTATTAAAATAAATGACATGAAATTTTTATGAAATGTCACATCGAGCAAGATAAGCAAGTCTTGTTACAGGTTCAAGCAGAGGAAGAACGTCAGGCAAGAGCTTCCGAGGCGTGGGCAAAAGCTCGTCAGGATCGGTTAAACTGTGAAGCAGAATGGTGATGGGCTATGGGATTAAAACCTATGCTATCGGGTGACGACGATTCGAGTGACGAGGGCTATGGCACAGACTGAATAATTTTCTTGATTCATAGTTTATTTTAATCGTAGGTTAATCGTATGTTGTCTAATGTATTTCAATTCCATGTTTTATGTATTTTAATTCGTGTTTTAAATTTAATGTGTGTTTAAAGTTTAAATATTAATATAAGTTGTGTTTTATAAATGTTGTTTTAGTTATTAAATAAAATATTAGTTTTAGTTTAGGGTTGAATTTGAAAATAGTTGAGTTAAAGCTGAGTTGTGATTGGGNGAAGAACGTCAGGCAAGAGCTTCCGAGGCGTGGGCAAAAGCTCGTCAGGATCGGTTAAACTGTGAAGCAGAATGGTGATGGGCTATGGGATTAAAACCTATGCTATCGGGTGACGACGATTCGAGTGACGAGGGCTATGGCACAGACTGAATAATTTTCTTGATTCATAGTTTATTTTAATCGTAGGTTAATCGTATGTTGTCTAATGTATTTCAATTCCATGTTTTATGTATTTTAATTCGTGTTTTAAATTTAATGTGTGTTTAAAGTTTAAATATTAATATAAGTTGTGTTTTATAAATGTTGTTTTAGTTATTAAATAAAATATTAGTTTTAGTTTAGGGTTGAATTTGAAAATAGTTGAGTTAAAGCTGAGTTGTGATTGGGGGTGTTTTTTGTGAGTTAAGGTGAAAGTGTTAAAGCTGATGTGGCGCTGACGTGGCACGGTGTTAAAGTTTAACCTAGGTTACCATTGTGCATGCTCTAACACATCTTTTAATAACAGCAGGCAGGTTACACTCTAGTTGTTAGCAAATTCAGAGCGTGACATTTGGCAAGATTGGCTAAAAGATTTGGAATTCACAAACCGACCGGATCATTTTTTGTTTTTTATTATTATTATTATTATTATTATTATTATTATTATTATTATTATTATTATTATTATTATTATTATTATTATTATAAACCATCAATTTTATTAACAATAAATAGGATTTTACAAGAAATTAGTGGGAAGCTGAGAAACCAACTGGGCCCCCACACCTCTAGCAATAGCGAAACCAATCCTATTAAAAATATAAACAGCAGCCCGCGCTCCAATGTCTTGAGTCAAAGAGAAACGTCGAATGCGCTTTAGGAAACATGAGAAATAATTATTATTATTATTATTATTATTATTTTATTTATTTATTTTTTATTATTTTTTTTATAAACCACCACTTTCATTAGAAAACATGAGAAATTACATAAAATTGGAGGGGAGTCTAGATACAATCTGTGCTCCCACTCCTTTCTGAATGCAAAAACTAACACGATGAAAAATAAAAACACCCCTCTGAACGTTATTGGAGTGCCTGATGGCAATAGTCCTAATACGAGAAAGTGTATCCAAAGCTTCCGCCTCTAATTCCCCAAACCTGGAGAAAGCGAAAGGAACAAACTTGTATCCATTGTCTTCACATTTGGACGCATACTTCTTCTTCTTCTTCTCCACAGCTTTACTCAAAGCTACCCCAGGAGCCCATGAAGTCGCCCCGGTACCAGCAAATGGGGAGACCCCGGTCACGTCCAAGCATGCATCTTTACCTTGAAGCCAATTGAATAATAGCAAATCTGCAGGGCGTAACTCCCCTTCCTCTGATAGAAATCCCATAGGAGCCTCCTTGCGCACCATGATCCCCGCTTTGGAACATATATCAACAAGGATATCACGAACCAGATTATGCCTGAACTTTACACCCACTTCGCTAGCGCAGTGGACCGCGTGATCTCCCCATTGGTCCATACGGTGTACATTGCAACTCGGGCATAGACTACCTTCAGAGAACATAGGGACCGTAAACCTATAACATAACACAGACCGAAATTGGTGATGATTCATCCTTTGTCCCAAACCGTCGATAGGGATGGTGAAAAGAAAATCCTGTGCATGTGGGGCGCGAATACTACTGAGAATGGCCACCTGTCTTGGACTTAGCGAGTACTTAGAAACAAGGTCTTTCTCAATGGCACCATTTCATCATTTGGGGGGCAGAAGCATCAGAGGTGACAGAGAGAATGTCCGTGTTGCAAGTAGTGTTGAAAGTATCCACGGCATGCAGAAATGAAGGGCCATGGGCATCAATGCCCGTGTTGATAAGTATCTTATCCTGTAGATCGCTTNCTCTGAAAGCAAGACACTCTATCGACAAGATTGAAAGCGTTCTTTAAATCACCAAAAGCATAGAAGTCCAACTTTCGCTATCTTAGACTCAATGAGCCTATTCACAGACATGAAGGACTGCCTCTCGAATCCACGCAAGGGGCCCCGACACCAAATTGAAAATCCTGTAATATAAAAATTCATGGAATTACCATAGAAGATGAAGCAACCTTAGACACAAAGCCCTTCACCATAATTGTACCAAATCAACAATAGGGGCGTATACAACCACCAAGGCTTGACTAAAGGGAGTCAAGGGGGCTTCTAAGCAATATACTCCCCAGTTTGAATGGGGGCACTTTTCCACCTAAGAAGATAGATTAACAATCCGGTAATTGACCTCAAGCAAGTCATCAGCAATAGCCGACGCCGCCCCCCTCCTAAAAATATCCACAAATGTTGTGCCTCGGAGCCCATCCAACCCACACACGTCCCTTTGGGGAAATTTACGGATCCTGTTGAACACCAAGTCTTTGTGGACAACAAGGGCATCCTCTTCCGAGGGAAAGAGGAGACATATATAGGAGGGGGGGTTGTTGCTAGCTCCTGCAAGGTGTCGAGAGTAGATGGGCGACACCAGAGACGTAGCACCTTAATAGGGCAGTGAAATGCCCATCTCCAATTTACGCTTTACATTGACCCCAGGTTTGGCTTTTTCTTGATCCGTAATCTTCCTTCCCCCGCTAGGAGTCCTTCGGCCAACGATCCATCACCAAACCAAGCTGTCCGCATGATCCCCCCATCTGAGAAATAGCAACAGCGAGATAACTGTTGAGTGCTGGCATCCGTTCTCTCTCACCAGACCGTCGTTGAGCCTTGTTGGGTTGGCACAAAAGGTGGACAACACATAGGATGGCTAGAATAAGGAGTTGCACTCATACAGATAAGTCCCCTAGGCGAGCAAGGACCTTATCCAGTGCTCCTCGGAAAAAGTTTAGCCGATAACCAAAGCCGCACCTAGGGAGAATGCATTTAACCGTGCCGAGGCTTCTTTGAAAAGACCCGTTCAAGGAGGTTGATGTTAAAAGTGGACTCAATACCAATGAGGGGGTATCACACGAAGCGGCTCCAGTAATTCTTATCTGCACCGAGAGAAAACCATCCGCTTTCATCAGCAATACTCTCCTCGACTATATTCAGAGGCCGGCCTAAGAGGCACGGGGATACCGTGAAATTGGCCACTTCGTCAAAGCTATTATTATTATTATTATTATTATTATTATTATTATATTATTATTATTATTATATTATTATTATTATTTAATATAATATTGAGTTATATATTTGGTTTCATTATAAAAAATGGTCATATAAGCAAACAAAGCATACAATAATTGCGTTTCAACCAAGCAAGATGCAGAACTTGACCTGCCTTATTGGGAGGCCGAAACATAAATCATTACATGTATATAAAAAACGAGGAAGACTAATAACAACACTAAATATTACAATTAGCTAGCTCGAGCGGTTTTTAATTTTTTACTTCCTAAATTACACCCATGTTTGAATCATAAACTCTATAAACCACTATTGTGATAATTTGATTTAACCCAAAATCCAGCTAAACTATCATTAAGAATCCAATACAACATAAAAAGATCTATCGTGATTCAAATCAATAAATAAATTAGTTTGTTTTTGTGGCATTAGAGAAAATCCATTATGCTAGTAAAGTGATATAATTTGCATGAATCAACTTTATGAGATATAAAGTTGATTCATGCAAATATAACAATTATTCAATTACTAACGTTTTCTTAACATTTTCGAAATATTTGACCAGTGAAAACTTCCTAACATCCCTAAACTATTAATGTTCATACACTATAAAACCAAAACCTTTGGGGGTGGGACTCTCCCGCCTCAATACAAGGTCGTCCTTGTTTGCAAGCTTATATAAAACCATTAAAAATAAATTGAACAATCTTAATTTTCTTTGAATGATTATGGTGATAAGGTACCAAAACCTTAGTCCCCCCCCCGAAACGGGAAAGAGTATTGTGTTGCATCAGGCTTTCAATTGGCCTCGGGCCGAACCCAATATGTATATAACTAGATGAACATTGCGCAAAGTGACGATATATAAGCCCGGAAAATAAATATACTTGTGAAATGGATTCTAATTCCGATACTTTGATGGCAAAACATGTGTTTTCCTTGAAATACAAAGCAATTTATTTTTTTAAAATTAATATAGTGTGTTTTTTGAAAAGTTATCAAGTTTATAATTGATCAAGAAAATACATAATTTAAGTTTCAAGAAAAAAATTACACCTTAATAAGTATTAAACATGTAGGAAGACTTTTCCTCAGTTTTAAGGAATAAAAATTTATATGCATATGTACAATTGGTTAATGCTATTTATATTATATTAAACAATAATTATTTTACACGTAATTATTTAAAACATTTATTAATGTAAGTTTAATGCCAAACTTTTGTTCATCAAGTATTTTTTCACCGCTAGTCATCACAATCTTTTAATACAACTAACAACCATTTTCTTATTGCCATCGCATCGTGATGCATAGGTACTTGACATTTTAATATAAAATATTATGCCATAAAAAAATTATTACCATGCGTAAAGTCATTATCACGAAAAATATTTAATTGAAAAATATTGTTCGTTAAAAATGAATATCAATAATTTTTATGTTGAGCACGGATGACAATTTAATCGTTAACTTCAAATTATGGGATGCTGTTGTCAGGATTGCAGCAAAAGGTAGATTGTTAATTTAATCATCTATAATATGTTGGCCATAGCCTTAGGCCCCATTTGGTTCGCGGAATCTTTAGGATTCTGTTGAAATTGAAATCTAATTTCATTCCATAACATGTTTTGTTGACAGATTCAAGAAATTCAGAATCTGAATTCCATTCCTTAATGTATTTGGTTGCAAATTAAATAGAATGAAAATCTTTTAAAATCATGAAATTCAACATTTCATAGCAAACATGGGATGAATGTTTACAATTCCACGAAATTCAATACTTTTATCATCAAAAATCAATTATTATTATTATTATTATTATTATTATTATTATTATTATTATTATTATTACTATTATTATTATTATATAATTATTATTATTTTATTATTATTATTATTACTATTATTATTGTTATTAATAATAATAATAATAATAATAATAATAATAATATTATTATTATTATTATTATTATTATTATTATTGTTATTATTATTATTTCTTTTATTATTATTATTATTATTATTATTATTATTATTATTATTATTATTTCTTTTATTATTATTATTATTACAATTATTATTGTTATTAATAATTGTTATTTGTATTTTAATATTATAATTATCATTATTATTCATATTATTATTCAGTTTATTAATTTTAATTAAATATAAAATTTTAAATATTTTAATATAATTTATGTTTTCTCATTTCATTTTCATTCAACCACACACGTGTTAGTTTTTGCAAATTACAGTTCCTTCAAATTCCAAATCTTTCACATTCAAATTCCTTAACCTTCCAATTCCTTCACATTCTAATTCTAAAGTTATATTTCAATTTTATCAAAAGCATTCTGCGAACCAAACGGGGCCTTAAAGTGTTTGGCTATATTAAGATCAAAAAATATTAATCCTAAATTTTTTCCACCGTTAACTCCTTTGTTTCTTGATTGTTATTAAGTAAATTCTGGTAGCTTTCAGCAAAATTTTTCCANGATCTGGAACAGGGCGGCCCGTGACGAACGTCAGTTTAAGGCCCGATGCACAACAACCCTAATCGTCTGGGTGTACGAGCGGTCAGGCACTTGGGCGCTGACGCCGTCAGCCCGTTATTCCTATATATATGACGGAATTTTATTGATTTTAAAAAGAAGGAAACCTTGGTGGAGAACGTTAAGGGTTAAAACCCTAAGCTCGTGTATCACAGACCTTTAAGAGGGTACTCTTAAGCCGCTCCCCTAACTTGCATGTTAATCTAAGATAAGTCATCCATTCAATCATACAAATAGTGTCTATGATTGTAGTGTATCTAATGTTTGTGGCTTTCTTTCCTTCAACATGGCCAGGCTAAATACTTGTGTTTGCTTAGATCTAATGAAACCTAACTATTTGTTATCATGTGAGTGTATGTTGTGATTGTGATTGGGTGAATGTTTCATCTAGCGTTAGACTTAAGAAAACTGGCCTAACTCCTATACGGTAAGCAACGCTTGACGTCCTAGGAAACGTGTAATCCGTATGTGCTTAATTCGATTAAAGGTAGTATTTCATGCGTAGGTGCTATTCGTGAGCCTTATGATAGGATCACTTGAACCGTATCGTCATAGAGTGAGGTAAGTAGCTTATAGAGTTAGGGAATTGAACGCACTCCCTACGACTTGTTAGGAATACACCGTCCATCGCACGCAAACCAACAGTACTAATTACATGGTATAAAGATAGTTAGGGAGTAAATGAAATCTAAGTAAACATGCTACTTTCCCCACCGCATTGTTTCTCAAACTTTTAAAATTACACTTGTATTGCATCAAGTATATAACTTGGTTAGTTGACTAAGCAAACGTAATTCCGCCCACTCCTTTCAAACCGAGAAATTTACACTGCTTTCATAAAAATATAAAAATACAAAAATAATCATCCTCCACCCTTAGACCTTAATTAGAGTAGTCTTTAACCTAACAAACACTATTCCCTGTGAGAGAACGATCAATCCCCCGGTACTTGCCACTACACTATACTACATCGGTCAGGTACACTGCCTGGTGGGGATTGTAAGCCTCTTGAGATCCCTTGAGAGGTAAAACAAAGTGCGTAAGCAATCCCTACGCGCATCACTTCACCAGATACAATCCAAGATACTGAAGGACATGCGCCGGATACAAGATCAAGATACGCCGCATCTGAAGGTGGTGTACGAATATTTCAGAATATATTAATCTTGGACCCCACGCGAAGTTAAGTCAATGTGCCGCATCTACTTATTCAATGCGCTGCATCGTGACTTCAGACAGAAACTATAAATACCACAAGACATACACGAATTTTGTGTGCAACCAAACCCTAAGGAGACGAACTCAGTCGAAGAAGCATCACAAGACACACCCAAATCGAATATATTAGGGCTGTAAGAAGGTCCTGCATGTATTTAATTCATTAAGTAGCTTTGTTTTATTATAATAGTATGCTATAATTCATCAGGATTGATGGGCTTGTATTGACTACCATACCGCTCCCCTTAAAATTGCTTTCCCATCAATTAAAGTTTATATGATGATGTTTTTGGTGACTTATATTAGTGCATTGATAACATATGTGTCTAGCTGAGCTTGTGGGCTGCCATACCTGCTCGTCGCCTATTTAGCTGATGTCTTTAGATAAATAGGATAGGCATAAGTGATCATTAAGAGTTTACTCGCCGATATAATGAGATCTAACGAGACAGATTAGATTACGATACACTTCATATAAAACTAGCGATAAAAGAAGTGACAAGTTGCTTAACTATCAGGACAAGCCTTCTTCTGCTTCTAATTATCTATCTGTGTTTGCAATTCGCTGATTCATGCTCATTAGTTTTATTTACTGTTTAATAAAACCAAACTGTGCCAGTCTCTTAGGCTGAACCCCCTTTCGTTAGATTAGACTGTAAAACTAACTTAGGATATTAAAATACTGATTAGGTCAACTAGATAATACGTTCCACTCTTAGTGATCGACATTCTACTTACCATTTTATTCATACTGACCGGGTATACTACTCGTTAAGTGTGGGTGTTATTGATAAGTCGGCTAAATATAAATTTAAAACTTGAGTAGGCATTAATACAGCTAAACCGCAACGACACACGCAGCACATCAAGTTTTTGGCGTCGCTGCCGGGGAATGAATTGTTATTATCTGTTTATCTGATTAGGATTTTATTTAGTTTTTCTTTTTTATTAGGTTTTTAGATTCTAACCATTAACTTTGATGTATATTATATAGATTGCATTCATTGTATAATTTGCATATTTACTGTTTTTGTTTGTTTTTATTTTTCTGTAATTTTTATTTTTAATTATTTTTCTTTGTGTTTTCTGCATTACTGTTGTCGTTGTATTGTGCTGATACAAACGATACGGCGCATCTGTTTTCCAGATAAGGCGTATTGCGTTTTAACTTTTTATAAATACAACGCGTTTAATAATTCGAGTACGGCGCATCTTTTCCCCAAGATACGGCGTATTCTGTTTTTAATAAGAAAATTTTTCGAAACCCTAACGCCATGCGACGTATCTGTTTTCACAGATACGGCGTATTATATATTTAAATTAAAAACAGTTGTCGAATTAATTAAAAAGAAGCGAAGCATCGATTTTTATCGATACGACGCATTACTGAATCAAAAATCTTGTATTTTGAAACGTAACGAAAATACGGTGCATTAGCTTCTACTTATGCGGTGCATTTAATTTTTATAAATATAACTGATTTTTTCTGAAAAAAAGTCGCGCATCGTTTGCAGATATCAGCAACTTTTATTTTTTGTATTCCGTTTCCGTTATTAATTTTTTGATATTCCACTTTCTTGAACATACCCTACTGATGCTTTTGTGATGATTTCAGGAAGTGCATGACCAGAAGTTCAACTAAGAACTTAATTACACCTTTCGAAGATCCTGAACGAGCTTTACATTCACTTAAAAGGCTTTTCTACATAAAAAGCTTCGATCTTTCAAGTTCATTGGAGCTTGATTATTTTTCTGAACAAGAGGAGGAAGAAAAAGAAACAATGACGAAAATTACAACCATGGAGGAATACATGAACAAAACCCGTTCGGACTGCCACTCGGAGATTATCAGAACTAGGCTGAATGGTAACAACTGGTTTGTTGTAATAGGACAATTTCTCAAATTACTGCAAGACAACACCTTTTGTGGATTAGAAAATGAAGACGCTAATGAACACATGGAAAGAATCCTCGAAATTGCTAACCTCTACAGGACAAAGAATATGACCTACAACCGGTTCATGGTTCTAGTTTTTCCATTTGCACTAGCCGGGCAGGCAGCGTGTTGGCTAGACAATAAACCCAAAAAAGCCATTACCAGTTGGGTTGAGCTTAAAATTGAGTTTTTGGAAAAATTTAGCCCTGAATTCGCCTGTTGGTTGAGATCTAAGTTTCGTTACTCTGAAAAAATGATTCCATCTTTGAAGAATGAACTTTGGAATTACTGGAGAGCAGGGAATGATGAAGAAGAAATGGAAGATGAGGAGGTGAGTTGTTTAGAATTGAGACAAACTTGTTTGATTATGAAACCCCTTTATGCAAGGAGTTTAATGATGAGTGTGTAAATACTCATCATTTTGGTACCATTTAAACTGCCAAAACATACAAAAACACTCAAATATGCATCAAAATACTGGAAAATATCCCAGGGTTGTGTTTTATACGTCTTAGATGCAAAATGTGTAAAAACAAATGAAAAACGAACAAAGTTTGCATAATTGGCAGTTTCAGTCCCTCAACTTTCTAAATTTTACAAAAATAGTCCCTAAGCATTTATTTTGAAGGAAAAGTCAACCAAAGTCCTTATAGATTCAAAATTGTCACAATTGGTCCTTAGATGAAAAGTTTCAAAAGTTTACATAATTAGTCCTTGAACTTTGCAAAAATGTCAAAAATAGCCCTTGGGAGTTAAAACTTTGGAAATTATCAAATATGGACCTTGTATTATTGAACTTTGGCAGGAATAGTCCTTGGGTGAAAAGTTTGGAGAAATTACAAGTTTGGTCCCTGAAGTTTCACAAGTTAGCAGAAATGGTCCCTGGATATTCAAAATGGAAAAAAGGCAACTATGGTCCTTATATTATTCAACAATGGCAAGAATGGTCCCTTGGAACACTTTGGAAACTTGTCAAAATCAGTCCCTCAAAATCCAGGAAATTACACAAATGGTCCTTGTGAAATTATAAAACCAAACGGACCCTTTTTATTTATAATCCCAAATCCAAACTAAACCCATAAAACCCCCCAGCCCACTTATCCCTTTCTTTTTTCTTTTCTTTCCTTGGCCCATTCCACCAGCCCAAAACCCACGAGCCCAAAGTTTAAACTAAACACCCCCTTTCCTTCCCCCGTTCACACCTCAACACCACCACCATCCTCCACCTCCTGCTTCCACTCCACCACCCCACTTGCCCATCACCTCAGCCACCCCAAACCATCATTACCCTTCCAGTAACACGCCACAATTAATGTAACCCACAATTGTTGACCAAAGTCAACAAAACAGATTTTCCCGCCAAAACAACATCAAAGGCTAGGATCAAATTTAGCCAATCCAATGGCTAGGAATCAAGTGGGAAGACTTCAGAGATGCTTGTGGGACCCAATGAAGGCCTATATAAGGAAGAAGAAGGAAGAGAAACAAATATCTAGCTTAATTAGTTTAATTACATTTCGTTTTTATGTTAAAGCTTTCAATTCTCTGTTTTTATCATTCCATAGTATCTTGTTAACATTAATCAGTGTTCTTTAATATATTGCAAGTTTCAATTTCATCATTTATGTTATATTGCACTTTATGCTTTGATATTGTCCCTTTCAAGTGTGAAAACCTTGAATTGTGGTTGTGTTGTTGTTTAATGGACTGAAAAAGCTCATATAAGCTCCTAGAAAGCTTCTAAAAGCTTTTAGAAACCATAAAACTCAAGTTAGTATCAAAAAGCAAAAAAATACAAAAAAATCAGTGAAAAATCAAAAATCAGTCTACATGAAGAATGAAGATGATCCATGGTGAATTCTTGATTGCTCTGGGTTGTAGTGCTTAGTGGTAAGCTATAGGAAGTGATCTTGGTCCTTGGTTCTCATCTTTTGGCCTGGAATCAATTGTAAGCAGTTTCACAAGTTTTGGCATTCTACTGTTCATGTGCTTATTAGTGCTTATCTTTCATTGTTCTGTGCTTATTTAGGGTATGTTAGTCATATTATAGCTTAAAATCTATATCTTGTTCATTGGAATCCATAGTTCTTTGATTTTTCATTTTCATTGTGAAAATAGTGATTCTGAAATTCTTGTGTTCTAGTTGTTTTGATTGTTGTTTATGAGCTTATCTCAGCTTAATATATCATATTATGATCTTATGTTTCAATCTCATGGTCTAAATTAACTTGTTGTTTTGAAAATCTCAAGTTCATAATCTGTTAAGGTTGTTTGGATTTGCTGTCATATTGATGTTCCAGTGTATGTGTGGAGTTGTTTTTGGTTGTAACATGTTTACTTAGGCCTAAATAGAACTTCTAGATCATAAAAACCATTGCTCATTTGATAAAAAGTCAAAATCACCTTCAATTCCATTTGTGTGAATCTGTGTTGAGTTTTTCTGTTGCTAATCCATGATTATGTGTTCTAAAGTTGTTAGGATTGCTTAATCTAGTCTCCTTATAGTCTAAAACATCATAATCAATCAGTAAATCAAGATCAAACCTCACATAAGTCAAACTTTGTTCATTATCTCAAAAGTCAAAAGTTCATGTATGCAGTTTTTGAATTAAATGAATAATTTTGTGTAGGCTTTAAAACTTAGATTCATAACTTGTGCTTTTTAGGTTTTAATCTTTTGTTGCTTATCTTTACATAGTATTTTTGTTAAATTTTTATTTAGCTTATTACACTGCTCAATTGTGCTTTTATTTTAGATCTTTTTCAAAAACTTGCCCTGTCTCTCAGAGTTGGCACCATTTTCATAAGCTCACAAAAAGCTTATTAGTGGGTCCCACTCTGTGATATTTGGCTTTTTGGAAAGCTTATCTACCCATCTCAATATACCAGTGCTTATTTTCCACTTTTTGGCTTATTTGATAGGGCTGCATGTCCTTTTCGTTTTGTCCCAATTTGAAAGTTCACTGAGTATACCCAGTAACACAGCTTTCCACCAACTTTTAAAAGCTTATTCTGAGCTTATTAGTGGACCCCACAATGTGTGCTTTGGCTTTTTGGACAGCTCATAAGCCCATCTAGCTGGTTTCAGGCTTATTTTGGGTTTAAGAGCTTATTTGATAAGCTTAATTGGGCCCACAATTTGCCTGCATGCCTGTTTGGATCTGTGGTTCTTGGATTTGCTTATTTTCCAATTTAAGCTTATTCAGTTAGTTTATTCAGCTGTTTTTGCTTGTTCTTAGTTTCTTTAATCTTTTTTCCATCTTATTTTGTCATTTGTTTTCAGCTTATAGCTTTTTATGAGCTTTTGCATTCCTAAAAATCCATTTCAAGTTAACAAGCTCACTGATTGATCAAATAAGCTTCCACAGAGCTTATTTGGCTTTTCTAAAAAGTTTTCCTTTTCAAAAGTTGTTTATTTTTCATTGCTTATTAGGTTTGTAAAAAGAAAAAATCAAAAAAAAAATGTTTTACAAAAAGGGGGTGAGGCAGGCTCGAACCTGAGACCTCCCCCCTTTTAGAGTGATAGAGGTGTACCTGGATACCAGTTGCCCTAGGGACTTTTCTCGTTATACCTTTGCACCCTTTTTTATTTAACACCCAAAATACCATTTTGCCTTATAAGCTGTTACAGCTTATTGTACTGCTTATTTGGGGGCTTTTTGGAGTTCTTATATTTTTTATATTTTTCTGCACTTATTTTATACAATATATATTTTTCCCAGAATTTTTGCATTTTTTTTAGTATTTATTAAAAATCAAAATAATTTATATAGTTTTAGTTTAAATAAATAAATAAAATAGTTTTTGCATTAAATTTTAATCTAGGATAAGTTTTTATACTTTTTCTAAGTTTTATAAGTTATTAGTAATCTGTAAAAAATAAATTTGCAAATTCTACTATTAATTTGATAATTATAATAATTAAAACTACTTAATTAGTTAAATAGTTAATAAATAGTAATTAATTAATAATAATTATATAAATAGTATAATAAATATATTTTCAGTTCTAAATTAAGTTTTATACATTTTTAGGTTTTTCTAAGTTTTTAGTTTATTTTCTAGAACATTTTCTCATTTTCTTTTTAGTTTATTACATTAATAATAATTAATAAATAGTAATTAAATAGTTATAAAAATAGTTTTAATTTTCTAAATTTTATTTTAAGTTATAATAGATTTTTAGAAATAGAATTTGCAATTTTTTAGGATAATTTCCTATTTAGTTGTATATTTAATTTGTTTAAGTAATTATAAATAGTTTTTAAATAATAATTATTATATAAATAATTAGATTAATAAGTTTTTAAGTTTTTTATAATCTTTTAAGTTATTTTACATTTTTAGAATTTCATTTTCTTTTCCTAAGTTATTTTCATCATTTTGATAATTTGTTTTTGTAATTATTATTAGTATTTACTTTTTAATATAAATAGTTAATCATCATTTTTAATTTTAGTTTTCTATTTTTATTTTATTTAATTTGCATTTAAGTCGCTGTAATTTATAGATTTTAACTTTAGTTAAAGTGATCGATTTTGTTCATATATACCCCTTTTCTATTCGACATATTTTGATCTCGAAATTCGTTTTTATTCAGAATATCACATCTCTTTGGGACTTAAACGACCCAGGGAAACACTAAACTCCTCAGGATTTCATTGCATTGTGCTCTAGACTTTCAGGGTTTCTTTGTTACTGACTCCTCCCAAACTAACCAGTCAACCAGGTGTGGTCAACTAAGTCAAATTAGCGAGAGAGTGATCAATTAATGATCCGGTGTAAGCACAGTGTATTCCCGGGTCGTTATATCCCGACGAGATTGAAATTGTATTTGGAAAAACGTTTATGGAAGAGTGATTGAGGAATAGTAACCAGATTAAAATTTGGAATGATTTTTACACTACTGATTGCTTTGGAATGAAAATGAAACAATATTAACAAACACAGATTTACAAATTATCCTAAAAATCTAAATGCGTACTTGGGAAAATGGAAATATGCAAAATTACAAACAACAGGGGGTGAAAATGTAACTTTTTCAAACTTAAAATGAAAATAAAATTAAATGAAAAAGAAAATTATTTTTTTGATTATTTTAATATTTAAATATTAATTAATTAATAAAACTATTTAAGAACTTAATTAAAACTAATTTATAACAAATCTAAAAAGGGTTAATATTCCAAATTACACTAAAAATTTGCAAAATTAATTTCTAAAAATCTAAAAATGACTTAAAAGAAATATAAAAATTAAAAATAACTATTTTTGTCTTTTTGTTGGAGATTTTATAAATTAAAAACTTAATTAATATTTAAAGTCTAATTAAACTATTTAAAAGGAGAAAATTAGAAAATGAAAAGAGAAAATTATAAAGATAATTTTTACAGGTTCTAATTAAGATTACAAAACTAGGAAAATTATAAAAATGAAAATTATATTAAATTCTAACAATTATGCTAATTTCTTTTTGGTTTTTATGTATTAACTAATTTAAATAAAATTAAATATAAAAATTATAAGGACTATAGTAGAAATTCTAGGAAAATTACTACAAACACAAAATCATGCAAGGATTCAATGAAAAATATAAAAAAGTACTGCTGTAATGCAAAGTTTTACAGATTTAATTTAATTAACAGTTTTAATTAATTACTAAATAAACTAATATTAAATCTAATAAATACAAGATGATCACAAAAAATCCTAAGAAAATTACCACAACTACTTAATACAACAAGGTAATTTAAAAAATTATAAAAACTTAATGTTACTTAACAAAATTTAAAATTAGAAATTAAAATTTAAAAATATTAAATAGAAACTATCACTTTTATTAAAAAGTGATTATTTTTGGATTTTTCTTTTTGGAACTTGTTTACACACTGAAAATAGACAACTTTTGTGAAAACAACTTTTATCAAACTTAAAAATAAGCTTTGTACAAGCTTTTGTCTATGACAGTGAGTTTTGTAAATAAGCAGTTAGAGCAAATAAGCCACAAAAAAATAGTTAATCATCATTTTTAATTATAGTTTTATATTTTTATTTTATTTAATTTGCATTTAAGTCGCTGTAATTTACAGATTTTAACTTTAGTTAAAGTGATCGATTTTGTTCATATATACCCCTTTTCTATTCGACATATTTTGATCTCGAAATTCGTTTTTATTCAGGATATCACATCTCTTTGGGACTTAAACGACCCGGGGAAACACTAAACTCCTCAGGATTTCATTGCATTGTGCTCTAGACTTTGAGGGTTTCTTTGTTACGGTTAGCCATTCACAAGTGGCTAGCTTGTGTGACAAACCTGTTGGTTCTGAGCCAATCAATTTTTGGCGCCGCTGCCGGGGAGGTGTGCTGCGTACTACGAGTTCTTGACGTATCAGTTTGTTGAATTTCTACCCATCGTATATACCCCTTATATATATCATATATTTTCTTCCATAAACAATATAAAATACAAAAATATTTCACAAAAAACTAATAATAATAAACATCCTCGGTCTTCCGTGTAAGGAGGGCTGTTGTAAACCATAATAAGTTTACAACCAAAGAATATAACTTACCTTTATATCTATGTGAGTGGTATACCTTTTTCAAAGAAGCCACTCATTTGTGATTATTGGGTTAAGTTACTGTGAAACATGGATTTATTTCAAGAATAAATTTTATAAACCAAAAATATTCTTCTCAACCTTTTCTGAGTTTCCTTCACT
Organism: Artemisia annua; assembly: GCA_014162995.1. Classification (NCBI taxonomy): domain Eukaryota; kingdom Viridiplantae; phylum Streptophyta; class Magnoliopsida; order Asterales; family Asteraceae; genus Artemisia; species Artemisia annua. The sequence goes on from LBNU01029719.1 coordinate 132,673, forward strand.
TCAAGGATTCTTAGACTCGTCTTAGTGCATGCGCACTCGTTCTTCTAGGTCATCAAGCCCTTCCATGAGCTTGCAAACATACCTCGGAGATATCATAGACGTTCTGCTCCATCAGTCGTACCCGAGATACGTACTGAACCCAAAACCCCTGTCATCATGACAGAAGACCGCCCAATGAATGAGCTTCTCCAGGCACCCATTGAGGG
>LBNU01029719.1:139343-157628 GCA_014162995.1 Artemisia annua
TGTTTGTTGGGCTATAATAAACCAAGGGTCCGTTTGTTGTTTTAGTTATAAATCACAAGGACCAATTTTTGCAAGTTTCTAAAAATTGAAGGGCTAAAAGTGTAATTTTCCCAAAGTATTCATAAGGGTGAAACTTGCCAAGGTTGAATAGTACAAGGGTTGTAGATGTAATTTTTCACTTTTGCACCTCCAAGGACTATTTCTGCCAATCTTTGAAACTCCAGGGACCAATCATGTAAATTCACCAAACTTTTCACCCAAGGACCATTCCTGCCAAAGATGAGTAGCACAAGGACCAAAATTGATTTTTTCAAAGTTTTTAAATCCCAGGGACCATTTTTGTCAATTTTGCAAAATGCAGGGACTAAACTTGTAATTTTATGAAATTTCACAACAAAGGACTAAATATGATTATTTGTGATTTCAAAAGGACCTTTGGCGACTTTTTATTAAAAATAAGTACTTAGGGACTAGTTTTGTCAATTCTTGATAGTTGAGGGACTGAAACTGCCAATTATGCAAACTTTGGTTGTTTTTCATCTGTTTTTGATCTTTTTGCATATGAAACTGCCAATTATGCAAACTATTTTGATGCATATTTGGGTGTTTTTGGATGTTTTGGCAGTTCAAATGGGATCAAAATGATGAGTATTTACACACTCATCACTTTATATGTATGCATTATATATATATATATATATATATATATATATATATATATATATATATATATATATATATATATATATATATATATATATATATATATATATATATATATATATATATATATATATAGGGGAGGGTTAATGTAAGATCAATCTTAAAGTTCTAAAAGTAAGACCCAATATGGACCGTTAGATCTATATATTAATGCTAGATGAGATTAACATTAAATTAGTGGCATTAAAGTAATTAAATAAAGTTTCAAGGGTATTTTAGAAAATTCAAATCCAAATGTGGTTAACTTTTTTTTGAGATTTTTTAGCTTTTGTTTTTATACATGTTCACCTTTTTTTATAGATATTGTGATACATCAGATACATTAAAATATATTTTCATTAACAAATACACGAGACTATTAGGTACATCCACTGATACATTTAAAAATATACTTACATTTACATTAACAAATACACGATGGACCCAGATACATCAGGTACATTAAAAATGTACTAATACACATGTCGAGACGGCACCATGATACACAACTAAAAAATAACCCGTTAAATATTTAAACAACATATTTCAATAAAAAAAAAAACCCAGCTATACATTTCAACAACATATCGAAAACAATAGCAACAAAAACCACAACCAATTATTTCTTTAGGTTCATTCACGATACACCAAAACAGATATTTAAGATTAAATGGCTTATACATAAGTACAACCCAATGTTCACCAACAACTAAATGAAACAAAAAAGAACCGATGTATAATCTTTGACCAAATATAGTATTCTAATAAATCTATTATAATAGGGAAATGATTTGCACACTTTCATTTTTTATTGGGACACTCCAATGTATGCATCAGGCAGTTGTACTTTAAATACAATCTGCTTTAACTGCTTGTACATTGGAGTGTCCCAATAAGAATTGAAAGTGTGCAAATCACTTCCCATTATAATACTTTGATGCATAAATTTACAACACTTAATAGTCAATGCTAATACATCAGTTGCTACATCTGATGCATTTCAATGTGATTCGGTAAAGAAAATCACAAAAATCAACCTCAAAATCTCAATAAAAAATACAGGGTACATCATCAAAAAATAAAATAAATGATACATAATAAAATCGATAAAAAAAATTGTTGTATCACTGGTACACCTGCAAATGCCCATGGTAGCCTGTATCACACGGTGGTGGCGTTCCCAAAACCAAATCTGAAAACAAACCACACGGTCGCCGGATCTACAACTTAAACCAAAAGTTCGCCGGCACTGAAAACCAAGATGTTTCCGGCGGTGGTGTTTACATATCGGATCTGCAAGTCCAGCAAGAAGGTTTTATGTTTATATAAGAGTAACAAAAAATAGGTCCTTACAGATTATGTTTATAGATTGGGACATTCGGTTTAGAAAGGAAATAAAAGGGTGTTCATGGATTCAGTTAAAGAAAAAGAGATTGGCAAAAAAATGGTGTTTATGGATTTGGTTAGAGAAGAGTAGGGTGGGGAGATTTTTAAGTGACAGGGAAGAGGGTAGAGGTGAAAAAGAGGGATATAAGTTTTATTAGGGTTAAATGGGATAAGAGTGTATAATGCCTATAATGCCCTTTTGACTATATATTTAATTTTCAGTTTCTTTTTTTTTGTGTTTTAAATGTATTGCCACTTACCCTCCTCCTATTGGTTCTTAAATGGATCTTATTTTTACAATTTTAACATTGATCTTATTTGATCCTAACTCTATATATATATATATATATATATATATATATATATATATATATATATATATATATATATATATATATATATATTTATTAGTATATATATATATATACTAAGTATATAGTAATATATATATATATATATATATATATATATATGTTGTGCTATCTAAATATTTTTGCAAGCATTCCATATCTCATATTTCCTTATGACCTCGAAACGAGGGGGAGTACTTATTATCAAGGGGGGAGCCTCCAAGTAATCGAATAACCTTTTGATGCTAACAAAAGGGGCGAGAATTGATATAAACTCACAATAATACTGTATATATACTAATTTTTGATTAATGAGTTTAATTTTGTACTTAATCATTCAAAAAGGGGGAGATTTTGACATAAATAATGGCCATAAAAACGTTATTTATATTTTCCGAATGGTTATCTCTACGTTTTGACGATCACAAAACTGTGAAAATCATTAAACGTAACGATTACTACGTAAACAAGTATTAGCTATGTTCTATATCGATTATATCAACTTATCACTTAAGGTATGGAATAAACAAGTGCTTAAATACATCTCATGATCAAAGGGGTATTTAATTAATTACTACAAGTTTATTAATCTTATTAAAACGATATGCTATAATATTTGAAAAACACTTCTTGGCTAATAAAGAAAAATGTTGAATCAACTAAATATATGAATCAAAATTTTTAACCAAAATCAGTTAGTTTTTCACCAAAGTAAACTTTCGCCCACTAAAAGACAATTTCCTGTGGCCGGTTACAGCTGGGCGGGCCCACCTAAGGTTCAATATATAGAGATCTTTTGAATCTGCGAGCGAGCGGGAGAGGACTCCCCTTACTTTTTTATAGTTCTTGAATATGGGGGGAAATTTCCGAGTCACAACAATTTAAAGGTGTACACCGCAATGGTTCCCCTGTGGGTCAATGATAATTACGAGAGGTCAAGAATATTTTGATCACACTGCGCGCGTACCACTGGGAATTTAAAAACCCACCCTTATTGTAAAACTATGGTCTATTTTTCCTACATCTTTTGGCAGATCCGTAAATTTTCAGGGGATCTAATCTTCGTCTATACAATCACATCTCTTAAACCCTTTGATCATTAGAGGCAGGTTACTATCCGTTCGCTTCGAAGGATAGAGATGAATTCAAGTTATGGGTGAATATCTCCTCATCATCCATCCCTCAATCCAAAATAGGGACCAAGAGTAAAGACGTCCCTATGGAAGTTCACTTACAGAACTCGTGTCTATGCAAGTTTAAAAGAAGTAATGAGTTCCTTAGGAGATGTCTTAGAAATGTGTGATATAATATGATTACATCATTCTAAACTCATTCCGATTATTTCGTAGTATGTCTAGCGTGTCTGTGCTTGGCAAGTTTACTATAAGCCTGTTTTACTGTAGGAACTTTGTATAGTGTGGAATAGAAGTAGGTGTATGTGATGAGAGTAGACATCTTTTAGTCTCTCCTTTCAATTTGTGTATAGGTGGAAAGCTAGCGTGCGAAGTGAAAGAATTGTGTCGCTGTGTGTTGTGAATAGTAAGTAAGCTGAGACCGTAAAAAAAGTCATGGTGGAGCTTAAAGTCGGGACTCCGTGTGTGTAGAAAAATTAGTATGAGTAAGCCCAATCTAGCGTGTGAGTCGAGAAGAATAGAGTTCTCTCACCCTCTAGCCTTTTAGGAGCATATCTATTATCTCTATATCGCGGACCCCTTTAACACCTGTGGCCCCATCTATTTCCTCTCTCCTAGCACCAGTATATGCGCATCGTAATACAAGCCCCAGTCACAAAGAATCCACATAGTTTATTAGTGTAACAGGAGATTATTCACAGGGTCAAGACACTCAGATGCAAGAGAGATCTAGGTTCCCTCTGACTTCATAGTCTCTCTTGAACACCGTCACAAAAACACCACACTCCCTGCCAAAATATTCACAGACCAGTGTGGCCTCTGCGAGCCGAAGCGCGCCAAGCTGTGACCTCCAGCGCGAATCACTCAGTACAACCAAAGCGGCGAGAGATTCCCTCTCTATAAGCCCCTATGCACTTCACACCACCAACCATTATAATAACTACCTCTCAGCTTTTGTCACCTTCTCCACACGCACCCCCAAGTGCGCGATTCTATACCAAACTCACACCTACTTCTTTTCCCGCCAATATACGGCTTTTTAAGCGATTCTATATATCTGCAGCTTCTATCCTAAGTCGGTCAGATAAAGGCAAGTGGGATAAAGACAGAGAAACACACTCCCAAGGGGTCCTAAACATTGAGTATTCGGTGATATGGACATGAGACAGATTGTAAACACCCCAAGTGTCTTAGTGCCATAAAGTAAGTCAAGAAATATACATATGTGAAGTGGAGGAGAGTTAATTAGGTATGTTACGTATAGTCCGATGTTGAATTTGGTGTTAGTGTAGTTCAATTAAAGCAAATGATCTAATTTTATGTTGTATATGTCCTATAACTTATTTTACAAAAACTTGTAAAGTGTCGTCAGTATATACAACTTTCAACCCCCCCTTCTAGTTTTCCACAGTATGTACAGTTAAAACATTTGTATGTAAGTCAGTATGTTCAGTTATAAGAGGTTGTGTTTTCCAAAAAAGGGAATTTGGATGCTAAATGTGTAAAATATAGAAAATGCAGGAAATAAGCTGAACAGGCCTTTCGGCCGCCGGCCATAGGGTTTAGCCGCCGACCAAAATGGGCTCTGCGGCCCTCATCCGCCGGCATTGCAATCAACCGCCGGCCAAAGGCCTCAGAAATTTGTCGGTTTTGTCGTTCTTTTGTAAATGGGGTAGAAAATGAATTGGACCTCCGTGGGCGTCGTGTCACTATCGTTGGAAAGGTAAATGAGTCTAGTTTCATAATAAAACATTTTCAAGGTCTGATTCTTATTTTAAAATTAAAATTATACTTGGGAAGTAACAAGGGTTAATATCGGTGACTATAAAAAAAATCTATTATGGGCATCTCATGACTAGAAGATCAAAAACCAAAACCCTAAGGTTTTTGGCCATGAGTTATGGGAGAGAAAACGGGAGGAAAATCTTCTTTGATTCTGTTTGTTATGTTATGGGATTATCCTAATCCCATTTCATAATAACTTGGTCTAAGTTACACTTAGCCACCATGACTTTTCCCCTCTTGTTTTCCCTCATCCTATGCCATCCATATGGAAGCAGCTCTCCAAATCGGTTTGGACCAACCAATTTAACTAAATCTAACTTAGTTTAGTTAGTAGCCTATTACTTGATCTTATTAAACATGGGTTATTATATAACGTAAATACAATATATGCGTTTATAAAATGATACATCTGTGTATACATATGTGGCCTAATAAGCTCACTTATTTCTAGTCATATTATTATTTATTATGATATGAACATTTTTCAACTGCTCTCACTTGCAAATGTCATAATCACAAATAATTATACAAGCAAATGTTAGCGTCTAGCAACACGCCAATGCCTCTAGAAGTATATGAGGATAGATTCTCAATGTCTCATTTAAATGGTTTATAAATCAGTCATCCCTTTCTTATAGATACCTTGTGATGCTAGTTTGTAATAGAAGTATAAAAGAGTCATTGATGAATAACACAAGGTCAGTTTTGGTTAAATCCATTTGCGCAAAATATTTTCAATTCGAGAAAGGGGCGTTTCAGCTAGCAGTTAGGGTCAAAGTTGGACCTTTTTGTTAACTCTTGTTTTGTCATGTAGCGAACTTCTAGCGACCACGTGTGGTCCGTATAAGTTAAAATTGTAGTTGCTAAAAGTTCTGGTCAAAGACAGGGCAAGAAAGTTGAATTTTTCGTCGCCAAACTTTTAGTGACTACATGTAGTCGCTAGAAGCCGGACTGTAGCAACTATACCTTGTAGTCGATAGAGGGCCTCAATCGCGAGTTCCATGAATTGGTGTAGTGAATGTTACTATATCATATCAGTATAACGTCGATAATAACATGAAATCATATTTTATCCATTTTCCTTAACACAACAAATCTCAAACACCCAAATTCACCAAGGACATGTTTGGTAGAAAGAGTTGAGGATGGAAAAATGAAAATCATTTCATTTCTTATGTTTGGTACCCCAAAGAAATAAAAAAGTGAAGAGTTGTAACTCCTAAGAATTGGTTCCTTTGTATTTTGTGGAGACTTGATTTCCCATCCTTTTGCTAAAGAAATGAACTGTCTCCAAAAAAAAATAACCGTGCATCTCACACACATCTCACACACTCCTCCCAAAATTAAAATTGGCGAAACCCTAGCCTATTGCTGATGATCTATTTTGCTTCTTCTCCACAATCGAACCTTCGTCCCCTTCTACAGTGACCCTCCCACGCCTTCTTCTTGATAACAAAAGTGAGTAATTTTTTCCCTTTCACTATTGGATGTTCAAAAAAAAAAAAAAAAAAATAAAAAAAAAAAAAATAAAAATTGTCAAAGGGTACGAACATCCAGTAAATTCTCATAGGTCTTTGTTGTATTAATAGTTTGGTTAGTATGCTGATTTGGTCAGTAGCTTTTGGTATAGCAGGTAGTCTTTTGTTCAGTAGTATGTAGTTTGTTCGTATTGGCCTGCTTATGCTCCATGGGAGATATATCCATGGTTGCCATGGTTTGACTTGTTTATAATTTTGGTGCTAATATAATTAACTTTCTTTCCAAAAAAAAAAAAAACCATGACAATTTAGTAATAGCTGCATTATAATATTGGTGCTAATATAGTTAACCTTGTTCAGTAGTATGTAGTTTGTTTGTTTGTTTGTTGGTGCTAATATAATTAACTTTTTTCCACAAAAAATAATTTCTTAACTGATTTTTGGGTAAATTCTCTGTTGCTACTAAACACTAGAATTATTAATTATTCAATTTCCCTGATAATTCATTTCTGTGAATTCCATTTCTGAGCTTCATTTAATTTCTCTGAATTTCACCTTACCAAACGTAATTGTATTCCGAATCTTAGTTACCAAAGACACACATATTTATTAGGTACATATCTAAATATCCAAGCTTCGAATGATAACCGAAAGAAATATTGAAGAACCAAATACAAGCTTATGTCACAAGTTCAAGAAAACACTGTCAACTCACTAATCCTTCGTCACACGTTCAAGAAAACATTTTAGGCGTTCGTTATATGCGAATGATTTCTCTAGTGGAACGAGATGTCCTGCATTCTTCACCCAATCCAGTGTGGCTTTTTCACCCAATTGCCTACATTGTCACAATCATGTGGTTAGGTTAATAACATTTTCCTAAGAGTTAACAAGCTATAGATTAAAATATATTAATATAGAACCATTATGGTAATCCAAAGCAGTAGAAAATGCGTCCCAAAATCAAAGGTTTTCAAGAATTAAGATAGGCCAACAATGAGTTAAGATCAAATAAGAAGAAAAATTAAAATAAGAAGGATAAGAAGAAACCACAACCACACATTTCAGATGCACCTATTAAAATAGATGCATCTCCTCTTAAAAATCTCTCCCTTATTTGAAATGTGTGGCTAGAAATTCTTCCTATTCTTCTCATTTTAGTTTTTCTTCTTACCGGATCCCTTCCCATGAAACAATAACAAATTTTGTTTAAAATTCCGTCAGAATAGGTAAACCAAAATGGCTATTACTTTTTGGTAGACCATTTTTTTAATAGAATGATTAGTTAGTAGTTAGTGGTTCAAGTCGTGCAGAGATATCCAAGCGGGCAATATGTTTTCCTTGAACCTTCGCCTTAGGGGAATAAACCTCACCCCGTTTTTTCCGCTTTGCATAGGAGGAAACCCTCATTGGCAAGACTTGAACCCGAGACCTCTAAAAAAAAACAACCCCCAAAGATCCCCTGATGGCCACTTGATCTAGACCAAGACCAAGGTTACACATGCATATACGCATCACAAATTCACAATATCACATGGGTGGCGCTCGCCTTTATTTTAATGGTCCTGTACATGTTGCCTCACTAATACTCTTTAGCAGAATTATTTAAGAGCAATAATGGTGCATGTACATGTTTCCTCCCTCATACTCTTTAGGAGAATCATTTGAGAGCACAAGCATATGCATATGTATTAATAATCGGATTAGACACACTAGATGATTACATGCGTATAACAGAGTCAGTTAATAGTGTTTAACAAAATTCAATTGCGTCGATCTAGTTTGGTTCATGTATTTCTTTTTTATTTGTTACTTTTGTAGCGCCGAATAATTTTAGCCACGAACTTGCAGTTCAATGTTGTTCTTACTTAAATGCCACCCAACAATTTTATATTCTTACACCTGTTATTTTAAAACATTTTCACTATAATCAAACTCATATTGTCATAATATTAGTTACCACATATTATATGCTATTTTTTTAAAAGAATATGTTGTAAATTTAATTATAAATCTTAAAAAAAAGAAAAAAAAAATACAAACAGTTGAAGACTACAATAATTTACATAGTGATTGAGACGTGAAGAGTTTATATACCAATTAATAAATGAGTCATTGTATCAATGGATAAAATATAAGACTTAATCAATTAAGTATATAAGTATACTAGCAGGGTACCCGCGCGATGCGGCGGCGGGTATTCTGTGACTATATCGGTCGAAAGGACGGACCCTTCGTCAATTTTGAAGCCGACCGACCCAGTTCGACCCTCATGCTATAATGGCGGCGACCGAACCGGTCGACCGACCACTGCGGGCATCCTAATGGCTTTATTTTTAAGTGATTGGCTTAGTCGCTTGATTAGATTATACATTGTGGTTAAATGGTTGTATATTTTAGTGGACGGGGGATTTAAATAGTGTATTAATTGTACGTGTTGAATAGTGTTTTTTTAGTTTTATCTTTGTAAATTATGCTTATTTACTTGTATTTGCTTAAAAATCTATTTTAAGTTTTAGGGTAACAGTTATTTCTAAGTTTATGACTTTTAAAGGTTACTATTGATTCTATTTCATATATTTCTATTCATAATTTGTAAGCATTCCCCGTGGTCTAGTATGTACCATTGCGAGTCTTTGCATATAAATAAATGAAAACGTGAATATTTAGTTAAACAAACGACAAAAAATAAAAATATAAGTATTTATAGTCAAACTTTACGGAAAAACGATTCTAAGATTAATGGTAATAGTTTCGGGTGCTCGGGAAATAGTGAAAATGGCAGAAATGGTCCACTATTGACTTTTTTAGTTTTTCTTCTTCAACTTTGATCTTAAATATTTTTGTGGGTGTTAGATAATATTTGATGCAAAATATATAAATGGATTGCGTTTTAAGTGTACTTTTCAATGGTATAATTTTTCATCAAGTATTATATAATAAAAAAATATATTTATGGCAGAAATGGTCCCTGAGGGAGTAGTAAAAATGGCAGAAATGGTCCCTGAGGGCGCGCTAGGGTTTGTTGCTAGTCCCATGTGACCCTGTAAATACCACACTAATAACAAACCTAGGGTTTTTACCCTTTCTTCTTCTTCTTGTAGCCGCGCCACCCACAACTATTTCCGGACAAAAACCAAACACCACCATACACCACATCACACCGCCGCCACCACCTTGACCACAATCATGTTCTCTTCGTCCTAGTGTACTTCACACGCCATATAACACCACCAAACATCACATTTGACACCATCTCATCTGCAAATCGACACCAAGCCACCACTCTTTTCTTCTTTGCTCACCGGAGATCGAAGGTAGGAAGAATCCACCATTTTCGTGTCGTATTCACGACAGTGGGTTAGGGTTTGTAACACATTCGATGGTTTTGGGTTAATAATGATTAAAAACTTGTAAAAATGAGATTAACGATTAGTTTGGTATCATTTTGGTTGGTCCTTGTTGTTGTGTCGCGTATAGGGTATGCCGTGAGTTTAGAACTGACCGCCTAGTGGGTTTGGTCATGTCGAGGGTTGTAGTTGGATGTGGATGTGTCTCGGATTGGATTTTAATATAGCTTTAGGTTTGTGGTTATGCCAAGGGCTAGGGGTTAGGATTCGGATTAGTTGTGTCGAGGGTTGTTGTTGTTGATTATTAGTCAAGGGTCCGTTTTTACAATCTTGAAGTGAAACAGTGGGCTGGAACTCTGAACGAAAGCAAAAGCTTTGTCACATGGAGGGCTTTGGGCTGATACGTGTAGAAGGAAAACTATTGATTGTATTTGTACATTGTGCTTAGCTAGTTGTATTCATTAGTGACAGGGAATTAAATATGGATGGAATTATATGGAGGGTTGTACATTATGTTTAAATGATTGTAATATTGGGTGTAGGGGTGTTTTTAATGCTATTAATGTATAATTTTAAGGATTTTGGTCTGAATTTCATGCTTGTTTTTATTGTACACAATGCTTTGCTTGTTGTAATTATGAAAATTCCTTGCTTTAAAGTGTTGTAAACCTTGCGTCCTTTTTTGTACATCTTAATTTTTTGAAGAAAGAGTCATTCCTCCATTATAAGTAGTATAGATTAGGTATTAATTGGACGTAAATGGGGATGACATTCAAATGGTTAAGGTTATGTTTGGCGAAAATAGTTGTGAGCAGTAGCAGTGAGCTGTGAGCAGTAGCTCACTCCTCACTGTTCACAGCTCCTTAAAGAAGCATTGGATAAATGAGCTTTCCTAAAACAATAGCAAAACTCACCGCTCTTTTGCCAAACGAACACTAAAAATCAAAAAACTCATTGCTCACCGCCCATCGCTAAAAAAAACTTCAAAACGCTTTGCGCCAAACATAGCCTAAATAACTAGTTAAAATAAGTGATTCACGATGAATTAATAAATTTACATTCCTTATTTTGAGAATTTTTAAGTATTTCTTTTTATATGTAGTATTGTTGGTTGATTAGCTCTTTTTTTTTCTTTTTTTTTTCTTTTTTTTCTTTTTTTAGAAATAGGGTTTTGATTAACTTACATTTTCATTGTCCTGGCAAGGTCTGGAAGAAATATCGTCGTCTCCCCATAACATATATATCATCTGCAGAAAATCATGTTAATGAAATATTATTCATATATCATCATAACTTTTTTTTAGATACACAAACAAATATAGTTACCACCAAATACAGTTAATTATGTTTTAAAATATAAGATAGAGGGAAGGGATCAAATAAGAAGAATAATTAAAATAAGAAATAATTATAGCCACATATTTTAGATTGAGATGAAAAATTTGAATGAAGATGCATCTATTTTTGTAGGTGTATCTAAAATATGTGGTTGTGTACTTCTTATCCTTCCTATTTTAATTATTCTTTTTATTTGATCCTAAGTTCCTAACTCATAAGATATAATGTATAAATCACAAATGTTTTTCAATGTTCTGTGTGAGAAATTACTATTCATCTACATTATATTTCATAAATGTCAAAATATTCTCTCAAGTTAACTTGCGCTTCGGAGACAGTCTTTAATAAATTTCGAAATTCATCCATGTCGTTACACGCGATTGCATCATTAGTTCTATCCGGCTAACTTGCATCTCAAAGACATTCCTTAATAAATTTCAAAAATTCATCTTTGTCGTCAAATGCGATTGAAGCATTTTTTTTCCTCCTCCTCCTCCTTTAATACAAGCCTTTATGTTAAATATATGATTATTCGGGTAACGAAAATTTACACAAATTGTCCCTTTAGTTACCTACTGATTTCAGTAACGGTCCCTTACACTCAGTTCTCGAGTTTTGAGTGAAGGGAAATGGAAAAGAATAGGAAAGGGAAGAGAAAGTGAAAAGGAAAGGAAGTGTTAGTTGATATGTTCTTGAGATAGAGGAAAGGAAAAAGAAAGTAATAATAAATCAGGTTCTTGAATGAGAGGAAAAGGAAATAACTTGTTTAAATTACATTTATACCCTTTAGTTGTTAGTGGCAAACTTTTAAAAAAGGATATATTAGTCTTTTCACATCACATGCTTTCCATTTCCTTTCCCTTTCATCCCATTTTTGGGAGGAAGATTTTATTAACAAATCTTCCTCCCATCTTCCTTTCCACTTCCCTTTCCCCTCTTAAAAAAAAACTTAAGAACACAAAAAACTTTCCATTTCCTTTCATTTCCTCTCAAAACAAGCCTGTGTTAAAAAATATTACATAAATACTTCATATTAGTTACCTTACTTTACAAAGAACGTCCATAATTTTAAGATTTGACAAAAAGATTATGTCGGGTAAAGATGCTAACATGTAATTACTTAAAAATTAATTGAAATTCAAGAAACTGAATACTTATTGTTGATTATTTTTCTTCCCACCAGAACGCGTGGACAACTCTCTATCATTATTTATACACGCGAACACGTTTAAAATTATTTTTTATGCCCTTAAAGTTTAATACCTGAGAGTAGTTGGTATCCATAGCTTCTTCATCTGGAACGACCAATTCCTCTAAGAGTTCATTTCTCTCTTTACGATTGTTAAACATCACCTGAAATTGTAAGAGTGATCAAATTTGGACATCTCGTACTTGTTTTTTTGTTTTTTCTTTTATTGCAACTCAGCTCTAACTTGTGTGGAAAAGAACACTGCAAATATTGTTAATGCTAATAACTTGTAGAGAGATAATAACAGTTTAAGTTAATAAGCTTTCAAAAGACTTGGCAACAATCAAAGTTATTGATCAATATATGGTGGAACAGTATATCATTGTTTGTTTATTGATTATGTCAATTTGTAAAAGGATAAACGAATGTGGTTTTCTCTGTTTAGAGGTTACTCAGGGAAGGCGAGCATTTTGATTCAGCCGCGGCCTCGCCGGGTTAATCTCATGACCGTTTCCGACTCTTCCCTTACCAACCAATTTATGATTTAAAATTACATGTGCCAAGTTTAATATTCTATGGCTTTTATTTACTATTTTATTGAATAAAAGTTTCTCATAATCATCTGTTTAGGATCTGTTGTAATATGTGAATCATAACAATTATATAAAGAATAAACATCATCTAGCACGCAGCGGAATTGGATCAAATACATGTAATAATAATTAACCGAATATAAAAGAATATGCATACCTTTGTGATTTCTAGCAAGAACAAGAAATCAAAGATCAAGAACAATATAAACCCTAATTAAGGGTTTATGGAAATCGACTAAGGATATAGTCGAATAGGGTAATCACCTTGTTAACAAAAGTATGTTAACACTTCGTTCTCGAACACACGTACTCATAGCGTTTCAATTAGAAAAGCTAGGTTCTTAATCCACGAGTAAGCACTACTAGTGTTGAGCCTTTATCAATCGACTAGGAACCCAAAGGGGTGTAGAAGATCGACTATAGCTCAAAGAAAGAGAAGGAGAAGAGAAATTGGCTTGCTAGTGAACCAAGGAATGATTGAATGAATACATAGGGACATGTATTTATACTAATCATGAAACTTGGAGCAAAAGCAACAAACCCTACACCCCTTGGGTTGGGTCGGCCGATCATGGGTCTAGAATACCCATTCTAGATCTTTCTTAAACACTATTTCATGTTTAGTCCTTCATCTTTCGTCTAACGGTCGTTAGGTACCATTAAGTGTTTATTTCATGAACTTAATAATTATTCATACTTAATATAATAATTATTAATTAATTGAAACTCGTACGTAAAGTGTGCAATCCCGAAGTCCCGTGTTCGAGTCCGGACATATCACATTAATTTATATACGTAAACTTTACAGCTCCCACTCGGATATATATTAATGTAATAATGACATTGGTTAGTCTAGCTTTAACACGCCAATGTCCCCAGAACGATCACGAGTATGGTTTCCTGGAAAAAACCACCTTTGATGATTCATTATCATACTTATCCTTTTGTTTCTAATACTACGTTAATATGGATATGGATCAAAGTCATTCCATAATTAACTTTCTGTTTCTCGTTATTTATAATTGAGCAAGATTACCAAAACATCTGAACGTATTCCAGATAGACTTTGGGCATGGCCGTGCAAACATCTTGTCAACTCTACGAGTGGCCAAACTGTATTAAGCTTCAAAACAAATTTGAAGGAACAAATTCTTTTTTGACTACAAGCATAACCCATGAACTTTGCGTCACTTCTGAAAATACCCCTTATAACCACCAGTTACGGATAGCGTTAGAATATTTTACACAAATGAGCTACATCCACAGCAATTATCTGGTATCTCAAGTCTGAGGATAAATATTCATGATTTACTTAAACGACAACATCCATAAAGTACAATCATGTAGTTGGGATTCTGTCCTATATTCAATTTATTCTTATTATTGAATATCATGTGAATTTGACATGTCCTACGCATCAATATACTTAAGTATATTCTACCAATACTCAGATTTGTCTTAATTTAAGGATATTCCCATATCATTAATTGACAACGGACTATTTAGAATAACATAAGTTATTCACGGATTTAAACATGCAAATATAGGACACAATTTATTATTAATGAAAACAAACGTACTAAGTACTTTAATTCATTATAAATAATAAATTGCTTAATGTCCTTTATCCAAATACTAAATAGATCAATGCATGATAATTCTAGTTAATTAAATTTGTCTCAAGTAATGACTTCTTGACAATTATGCCTCAAGTAATGACAATCATACTTGTTGACAAGGCATTATTCAACTAACTTTGATCTATCATAATTTTGAGAATACTTATTTCAAGAATTCAATTAGTGAAATTCTTGTATATGTATATCCAACTATTTTGATACAGTCACATATATTACATAAATGGTGTGAAATCCTCAATCACCAATTTATGACAATCAAACTTTCAAACCATTTTAAAGTTTAAAGTATTATAATTCTTTAATGTATAATGCAACTATGCTCTTAGTTGAGCACAACTAGTTCACATGGCTATTAATAAGGATGAAATCCTTCCATGACTAGTATTAAGTGTCATCTCAATTAAATCAGCATCATTATATACAAACCACAATATGCTTATTTAAAATCTCGTAAACTTAATATCCATTGTGTAATTTTGATGCCTACCAATCTTTCAAAATTTAATTGTCGGCTATAACAATTACGCAACAATTTGCCATATTGTTTATACTTAGAATTTTGGAGCAATTCCAGGTGAGGATCATTATTCCAAGTTCAAACATATTCCTTTAGAATATTCATTACACAAGTTATATATAATAACTTTTAATTGGATATCAAATATTGTCAAATTATCCTGCATTTAAGTATGATACAACAACAATATGATGCACATGAAAAATCCTTCAGTCACACTTAGATTTTATTCATGTTCTATCCTTTCAAATATATATATTCATTTAATCTTTCAAAAATGATATATCATATTTCATTAGATTTATTTACTGCACGTGTTTAAATAATAAACTTTAGTTCCAAGGTTGTATGTTTTATTTTCTAAATCTTTAAAGTAAAGTTCCATTCCAAACTAAGACTTAACATTTTACTTATATGGAATGTTACTTCTTATATGTTATACAACATATATGATTTAGTAAATCAAACATAATACCCCCACTAGCTTTCAGGAATACTTAGAAATTATCTTATTTCAATTAATATATATATATACATATATATATATATATATATATATATATATATATATATATATATATATATATATATATATATATATATAGGGGTGTGTAATCGAGCCGAGACAACTCGCGAACAACACGAGATCGACTCGAAAAATACTCGACTCGACTCGATTTTAAACGAGCCGAGCTCGAGCATGTCAATACTCGACTCGACTCGGCTCGATTACACCCCTAGATGTGGGATCGTAACAGAGGCTTATAGTTTGGGTCGGTAAGAAAAGTTACATTTGCTTGTTTATCTTTCATGTTTGTATAGCTAGATCTTTCTAAAAGTAACTTTTTGAACTTTAATTGGTGCCGACTTCAAGCATATTGGTGTTCCTTGTTATTAGCCCTTCTGTTAATTGATCGTTTTCACGATAAATGACGCTAATGGATATGTAGCATTTAGTATAGGCTTAATGATTATTCGATTCTATATGGTATTTGATGTCGATTTGCTTTTTATTGAACCTGCATTTAATGGTTTCTGATCTATGTACCTAGTTGTATATGTGTTTCTTGTAATCGATCGACTATTTATAAACTGAGTTGATTTTAAATATGTAATGACCATTTCTGATGCTTTAAATTTTGTTCTTGTTTAGAACTGTTGCAAAATATTGAACTAAAGTGAGAGGAAGGAACCCCAGTTTACAAATGTGTTTGTGAAAAATCTTGATTTGGATTTCACTGAGAGTCCCTTGATAGAGAAGTTCTCAGAATATAGAAAGGTCACGAGTGCTGTGATTGTAAATGATGCTGAAGGGAAATAGGAGGTTTGGATTCGTCAATTTTGAGTCACATGATAGAATGCTAAGAAGGCCATAGAGGCTCTTAATGATGCAGAAATCGGTAATGACGTATATACAATTGTTAGTTTAGATACGTTTTCTTGTTTTTCAGAAAGGTTTTGACGTTAGTTTTTCTATGGATCAGGTTCTAAAAAATGGTTTGTTGGAAAGGCTATGAAGAAATCTGAAAGGGATGCAATCTTAAAACGTTCTCATCAAAAGCAGAAACCAGACTTGTTAAATATGTTGGTGAGAAATATTGCTACTTCTGTCAACGAAAACGACATGAGAGAAGTTTTTGGTGCGCTTGGATGTGTTACGTCTGCAAAGGTGATATGTGATGAGAATGGTGTTAGCAAAGGGTTTGCTTACGTTTGTTTCTCTAAATCAGAAGAAGCAAAGAAAGCTATACACTCTCTTAATGGTAATTTTTCAGTTAAATTTTGTTTATGTGCTTTTTATCATCGTTTATGATCTCTTAACTTTATCTTGATTTAATTTTTACATGATTGTATTACTATGGAAAGTACATCCATGTGTCGATTGCTCCAAGTAAAGAATAATATGATAGACACTTGCAGACTCTTGTTTCGTTGCAGTATATGTTCCCCTTCCGTGGTATGGTACAAAAATCAGCTGAGAAAGAAGATCTAGTACCAAATTATCAGGAGCTACTGGAAAAGCAAGTTGAGAAAGAAAACCGAGTCCAAAGTCACAGAAGCCACTGGAAAGCAAGGTGAGTTAGAAGATCGAGTGCCAAGCTTATGGAATCCGCTGGAAAATCAAGATCCAAACATACAAGTGCTGTTGGGAAAGCAAGTAGGAAAATAAAATTGAGTACCAATCTTACAGAAGTTACTGAAAAGAGTGCTAAGAAAGACCGTCGAGTCTGGGGCGGAGCCAGGATTTGTAGTTAAGGGGGCCGAAGTTCATTATATAACAAGAAAAAATAAAAGTGTAAATAGAATGGTTTCCATCTTTAGTTTATACAGATAAACCATCAAAAAAAATTACAAATGCATTACTGCACCTAATTTTTTCTAACATATTTAGTGCATAAAAAGTACAGTAAACTCAAAATAAGGTCAGTTCTTTATCTATTTTGATACTTCCGAGTATATAACTAGAGGAGAGTAACAAAGCCGAAACTTTCTATGATTTCTAGATTTAGGTTATGGGTGTTCAAAAAATATCCGTATTCGGATATCCGAAAGCTTGATAATAATTTATTAAAGGGCAAATGGCACAAAAAGGCATCAAAGTTAGGGTCCATATATAATCAAGGTATCTAACTTTTTTTCTTGCATATAAAGGTTCTCAACTTTTTTTTTTGGCGGATTTGGGTATTTTCCTAACTTCTGTTAACTAACTTCGTTAGAAAGTTACATGTTTGGTCCTTGCATATGTATAACCATTTCATGGAAAGTCCATCACCACAAAAAAAATTCCAAAAAAATATTTTCGAAAAAAAATTAGGAAAAAAAA
>LBNU01029719.1:157663-204170 GCA_014162995.1 Artemisia annua
AAAATAGAAAATAAAAAATTTCCGGCATTTTTTTTAAAATTAGAAAATAAAAATTTTTTAAAAAATTTAAAAAAAAAATTCGAAAATATTTTTTTGAAAAACAAAAATTAGAAAATAAAAAAATTTCGAAAAAAAATTTTCAAAAAAAATTTTTGAAAAATAATATTTTTTAAATAATTATTTAAAAAATTAATTTCGAAAATTATTTAAAAAAAATATTATTTTCAAAATTTTTTTTTGAAAATTTTTTTTCGAAATTTTTTTTTCGAAATTTCTTTATTTTCTAATTTTTGTTTTTCAAAATATTGTTTTTTTATTTTTTTTTTCCTATTTTTTTTTCGAAAATATTTTTTTTTAAATTATTAATTTTTTAATTTTCTATATTTTTTAAAATTTTTATATATATTTTTTTTATTTTCTAATTTTTAAAATTTTTTTTCCTATTTTTTTTTCGAAAATATTTTTTTGGAATTATTTTTGTGGTGATGGACTTTCCATGAAATGGTTATACATATGCAAGGACCAAACATGTAACTTTCTAACAAAGTTAGTTAACGGAAGTTAGTAAAATATCCAAATCCGCCAAAAAAAATTGAGAACCTTTATATGCAAGAAAAAAAGTTTGATACCTTGATTGTATATGGACCCTAACTTTGATGCCTTTTTGTGCCATTTGCCATTTATTAAAAAGTTGAGTTTTATGAAATGACAGTTTTGGAACTCATAAAAAAAATTCAAAAATTATACATATAGATATTTGGATATATAAACTGTTATCCAAAATTTCGGATATCTGAATTAAAAAAAACTTAGATAAAATATTATGTCTAACATAAAACCATCATCGCACGATTTTTGCCTTTACATATTTGTCGATTTTTTGTTGTTTAGGTGTTTTCAAGAGTTGAGTAAGTTTAAGGTGTTTGGTGGCGGAGATAGGGTTTGTTTTTCGGGGAAGAGAGTTGGGAGATTGGCATTGTGGGTATGTGATGAGAATGGGAATGAAGTATGGAGGTGGGATGATAATGTTCCGGGGAATGGTGATGGGTTGTATCGTGGGTTCTTGTTTAATGCTAGACTCGATGCTACACCTTGATCAAGGTCGGCAGTTATATCTTTACCTTTTATGTTTTTCGAGATTATTGACATTGTTGTTTTAATAGTGCATTATATTTATTTATGTTTGAAGTTGTATTAGCATCAAAAAAATAATAATAATAAAAAATAAAATAATAATCATTGCAAATTTTGGATACCTAAATTTATAATATAACTAGTTTTGACAAGTTCATTAAATTATTTAAATTAACAACGAAAAAAAACACTGTCAAAAATGTCTCATTTCATATTTTCGATTTAGGCCTCAAATAACCATGAGACGACTTTGATGCTATCATAATCATATTTACGTCATTGACAAATCTTTATCTTTTAGATAACTTTGTTTAAATTCATGTGCTAACTGTTTGTGAAAGTGATTTTAAACTACAAAAACCAAAAAAACTAAATCGAATTTTTGGTGCGGGGTTAGGTTTAAAAAAAACTTAAAACCGAACTTTTAGTTCGGGGTTTGGTTTAAAAGAAAAAAAAGCCAAACTTTTTGTTCATATAGTTTTAATACTTGAACACAAACCAAAATAAGAAACATGAACAAAGTATATACAAAAGTTAATAATGATGTTGTGTTCTTGAGTTTTTAAGTGGGATGAAAAGAAAAGATCCGGAAAGAAGATGGGAGGAAGATCTAGTGTTTTTTGGGTAAGAAATATTCCGCCTAATTTTGGGAAGAAGAGGAGAGAAGAGAAGTGATTGTATCTTCTCTTCTCTTCTTTTATGAAGATACTGGAGAACACACCGCGCTGGCAAATGGTTTAGAAGTTTATGTTGTGAATCACTGCATTGATACAAATTTCAGTTCTTACTTTTGTGACATACAACAAGATTCTTTTTCAACAAAACTTCAAAGTGAATTTGGTTGTGCAGGGTTGATACTTGATAGTTATGTTCACAAAAAAAACATATCATAGTTTTAGTCTTCTAGCCCAATCACTAAAAGTACAAAATGAACAAAATACACGTAGAAGACAAAAGGTTAATCTCGCAAGACAGAATTGATTTTATTAACAGCAGATCAAACAGTATAAGGTGTGTTGGTGTTATCACGTCTTTGGCATTGTTCTCACTGATAAAAGCCGATGTTAGCACAACCATGATGTGTGTATTTTGGGTTTGCTTAGTCGCTTTAGTTTTTAGTGTTACAAATAAGAATAATTTATGGTCTGGTATTATATGGCACTGATGTTACACACCTATGTGTACTTAGAAGTTTGTATGGACATGTCACGGGTTCTTCCATGTGTGCTTTGCATATCTCAACAGAATGAATTCTTAATTGGGCTTATTAGATCGTATTACGTCATGCTTAATAATCTATTTCTCGTGAATCTAGTTTTTAATACTACATATCTATACTACTATATAATGCATTTTGGACTATTCTATAATTAGAAAGACTTAAAATTCAGACTTTTACTTGCTTATTATGGAAGGATTTCAAAATTAATTGGTTAGGAAGTAGTTTGGTTAGGAAGCAAAGTTGGTTAGGAAGCATGTTGGTTGTTCAAACTAAAATTATTTGGCTTAACCATCTCTACCATATCTACTTATAAAGTATAAAGACAACTAAATGTATAACCAAATAACCGAATAACGCAAAATATAGTCGCAGGTCCGCCGCCGCATTGCGCGGGTACCGTTCTAGTAGTGTTAAAATATATTTACATCGTAAGGTTGAGTAAGGATCAAATGAGAAATATAAGTAAGATGAGAAGAATGAGAAAAAACCACAACCACAAATATTAGATGCATTCACAAAAAAAATGCATCTCTCTATTATTTCTCTTTCATTATTAAAAATATGTGGCCACAATTTTTTCTCACTCTTCTCATTTTAATAATTCTTCTCACTAGATCCATACTCAAGTAATGTTAGGATACATTTTAAAAGTAACTCAAATAAGACTAGCATATAGTGCCACCGGTTGACCATTTTTTAAAATTCTGTGGCCAAATTATGAAACTCTGAAAATGGGTAGAATACTTCGTAAATATAAATGTGCATTGACCAATATACCCTCCAATCCTAGAACCACCATAAATAATCTGTGACACAACGCAATCAAACAAAAATTGGGGATCTTAAGAAGAAAAAGATGCTCGGAAAATTAAAACAAAGGAGGCTCCGGCGAGAGAGATGAGGGTGTTTTTAAAGGGTAGTTGCCCCTCTCTTGCCACAACATTATTTTTTATAAAATCTTGTAGAGCCCATGACTTTGTTCCCCATATTTTTTTTATAAAATCAAAATCAACAACCCTTCAGAAATACATAGAAACAGAGTCGATTGTCTTTATTGTTTGGGAGGTGATTTTGTATATCTCACTCAAATCTATAAAAGGGTAAATTACACTGTTGGTCCCTAAACTTTTGCCAGATTTCATGTTAGTCCCTAACGTTTGTGTGTGTGTGTGTGTGTGGTAGAGATGGTGGTGGTGGAATATATATTGGCGATGATGATTGATTTCTGTAAGGATTGTTTTAATCCGAGCATCTTGATAATAATCAGGCAGTTGGGTGATATTCGACCCGTATCTTGGCGGGGCAATCCGGATGGTATTTGAATAAATGCAACCGGTTTTTGCAGCCATGGCGGTGTTCGATCCCCTTTTGTCTGGCTTCTTACTTACAGATCTGAGCCTATTATTATCTTCATATCAGTCATTTAATGTTTTTTGCTTTGTTTTTGGATCACACTGCAGTTTACAGAATAAACTGCTTTATGAATAAGAGTCCTTTCCTAAAGTTTATTTATGATGGTTGAAATAATCAAATTTTAAAAGTTACTGCTTTAAACAATTTGTACTGGAAATAAGTTTTTAGAGTTTATAATGAAACCAACTTTTTTTAAAGTTATACTACGTAATATGTTTTTGAACACATCAAATGTTTAGAATTACCGAATTTTGAAATTTGAAATGATGTACACGACATGTATGAGCTTTGTTCATGTGAATTACTACTGATTGAAGCTTCAACCGAAGATTGTATCATTTCGAAATATCTGAATTTAAGCCAACAAACTGACCTTGATAAGCTATGACTCTTGTAACTGACCTGATATATGGTTAAATTACTTTCTCTGCTAAGGACCACGTTGTAACAGCCTAGCATGTCTCATAAGTGCAAATTCTCGGATGAAGGACATAATCCAGACTACCTCTGACCCAAAACCCCACGTTCATAAATCTCAGATACTTAACCATGTTTGTTCTCCTCAATGAGATACAAATCCTTGTAGTTCCAGATGTGGCGCGTTTGCTTCCTGATTCTTGTCTCATTTTGATTCACCTTCTGTAACCTTGCTGGTAAAAGTTTTGAAACAATCTTAAACGCATCATTAATCAAACCAGGTTGAAGCCTTTATTAAAAGATGAGTTTGAAGAGACTTAATTAAGTGTTCCTTGAACTTCTGTTATTCTCGCATCCACACTTTCTTGATAAAACCAAACGTGTAACCATCTGAACCTTGCGTTTTATCACATCACTATCCTTTATCTCTTCCAGGCCTCTTGTATAAGTCCCTAAGGAATTTGGCTGGCAATTGTAGAGTGAGTTTGGTAATCCAAGAGTATGCCAAACATCAGACATTCAGACACATAATAGATCAGTTTTCAATTGTTTGGCAAATACTTGTGATCCTTAACATATCTGTGTTGTTGACCCACTAGTTCTCAATATTCAATCTGAATAAATATTTGTTTTACTTACTGATCCTTGATACTAGGTGGAAGAACTTTGAGTTCTTCCTGCTCGCTGCTCTGCTCCCCCCTTTTCCCGGCCGAAGGAAACCAAACAAAGTTAGCGGGCAAAGAAAAAGATAAAAGTTGTTGGATGACATTCTTCTCCTATGTTATTTGAACCTGGTATTTAATTACCAAATACTTGTCCCTTCCATATCTTCAAGTCGTTCTTTAAGGCTCGCAACTTCCTTGTGAAAACAAATGCAGCCCCACCAGTCCTTTAACCATCCATTGTAAACCCTGAATGATTTTCGACCCCAACATTTCTGATTTACGTATATGCAGTCATTTCTTGACTGTTTTTTCTACTCTCTAATCCATGTGAACCTTGAATTCTGGGTGGGATGTCAACCAATAGAGAAGAATTCAAGAGCAACTGAATGCTGTCCGAAGCCCATGTATCGACATTGCTGCGTAGTCTTTCATTCGAGTCCAAAGAGAAATTAAAATCTCCCATCATCACGGACGGACCCACTTGGGAGCCGGGTGTGGCACAACCCACACCTGATTTTGTGTCACGAACTGTAAATTCTTTGGAAAAATGACGTTTTTTAGTACATGCAACCCCCGATAATATTTTGTGCTACTTCAGTTTATTCCAAATCTTATTTATGTTTCAAATTTTAGTACTTATGATCGAAAAATTTTGTACAAAATTTCTTTTAGAAAATTTGTGCAACATCCATACAAAATTTCTGGGTCCGTCTCTGCCCATCATACATAACAGTCCGTGCCAAATACGAGTAAATTCCATCAATTGTTCCCACATTTACGATATAAGCAAAAGACCCTATCACTACTAACCAAGAAAAACACGTCATGTTTTTTTTTTTTTTTTTTTTTTTGGGTAAAAGGTCAAAGACCACGTGTTTGCTTTGTGATTAAAGGCATCTTGTCCCCGATCTATAACCAATGCTGCCGATCTATCTTGTTACACATTCATGACTCCCTCCACAGCTTCTGTATGACCAAATTCAATTAAGAACAGGTTGCCTAACCAATCTCACATAAGTTTCTTGGGCTAAATAATGCTTACATGGTACTTTGTTGCAATCTTACCTACCATGGAACCTCTTGATCTATTTCCAAACCTGTTGAATTCCATGCTATGATCCTCATTCTAATTATGTTAGTTCTGGTTCTTAATAACCGGCTATGTCTTACATAAATACTTCATACCGATGGTTACTTGCTTTCATTTGATTGCCAAATACTGTACCACTTGACACCTCAGTTTACTTATCATATCAAGACATTCTATAGCAACCAACATTGTGTGAATTTGTAAAAAACACAGTTCCCTATATTGACTCTAGCAATAGATTTTGTCAGCAACTTTGTTTGGTCAACTGTTGCTACTTCTCTTGACTATTAAGAGTACCTCTCAAATTTACACATTTGTAAATTTTTTCTGAATCTACAATTTAATGTAGACATAGGATAGTAAGATTTTTTTTGGGTAAAAAGGTCAAAAGACCCGGTAAATATCATAGGATAGTAAGATTTTGTTTAGACATTAATTGATATATAACCCTTTGAGTCCTAATATGCATGTATGTGAGCAGAATGACGGAACTCTTGCATTGTAACCTAAATTCCTAGTCAAACATTATATGGTATGTAGTACAGCTCTAAGGCTAGGAAACACTAGTGGCTATTTTGCATCAATTATAACAAAAAGTCAAGTTGATGTGTGTTCATTTGGAGAACTCATTTTGCATGTGGTCATCAATAATGTGTTTGCGAAGCTCAAACAAACAAACAATTCGTACAAGACTATCTAGCAACTAAATATATATAGCACATGAAAGGTAACATAGTCGAGAAGGAGAACATCACGACCTTTCGTTTTATCCTAATATATTAGTAGTTTGTATGTGTAACCACATCTACATGAATTGTATCCACTTAATAATCCGAGCTATTCGTGAGCTAGTCAAGCTTGAGCCCAAACTCGAGCTTGATATGAGACCAGTGGCGGAACTTGAAAGAATTTCTTAGGGGGGCCGAAATTGTAACATAATTATTAAGTAAACAAATTGTTAGAGGATAGTTATTAGATGTAACATAATATAAAAGGCGAACAAAAATGATTAATGTATTAAGCTATATCATAATAGCTCTTACAATCACAGATACAAATTTAAATAAACTAATATAATGTCCCAAACTAATTTACTAACGTAGCAACCAAAAGTAGACAACAATAACAATAAAAAAGAACAAGTATATACGACTTTAAATGCAATTTTCCTTATTTATGTAACAAAGAAGTCCAGGTGGTAAAAAGGTAAACAATCAGTTTCTAGTTTTTCATATTACTTGTATGATCTAGCATTACATATATACTGTATGTATTTTAGTGTCCATGTTGCTATTTCTTTAAGACAAATTCCCAAATTACTACTAATTATACATAGCAAAACAAAATTTTGGGGGGTCCAGGACCCTCCCTGCCCCTTCTATGTTCTGCACTTATATGAGACTCGTTTGATAAATGTGCTAGGGATCAAGTTTCAAACATCGAGCTCAATTAGACTCGAGAATCTTACATATATAATTTTTGAGATTAATAATTAAATGAGATACTTGATTTTATTTGCAAGTGTCAAATAAAGTTCATATTTTTTAAATACCTTTTTTTTTTTTGAACACATATTTTTTAAATGGGAATTGATTCGCACACTCCATTTATTGATCCGCACACTCTACAGTACAAGAAGATAATGCACAATATGAGTTTTGTACATTTTATTGAAGCAAGGAAAGAGTGTCCCAATAAATTTGGTGAGTGTGCAAATCACTTGCCTTTTTAAATACCTGAATTAAAGTTCTATGGTAAAACACATTATAAAGTTCACCCTCTTACTGGGCCTTTTTACGAATGTTAATGTTAGTGGCACAAGCCCATAATTTCCGTAAAAGGTCCACCATATATATAAACAGTTACACAACACTCAAAACACAAATTGGGGATCTGAATAAGAAAAAGATGCTCGGAAAAATAAAACAAAGGAGGCTCCGGTGAGAGAGACGGGGGTGTTTTTAAAGGGTAGTTGCCCCTCTCTTACCAAAACATCATCTTTATCAAATCTTGTTGAGCCCATGACTTGCTCCCCATATTTTTTTTTTATAAAAGTCAACAACCCTTGAAAAGAAAAAAGAAAAAGAAAACATCAAAGCAACCACCAACTCAACATAGCATATCCCTTCGTCTTACGTCTTACTATCTTTCTTTCTCTCTCTCTCTCTCACTAGAATTGAAAGATTGGGAAATTTGCATTTCTGTAACTAAAGATGACATTTATTTCCGTTTGTTTTTTGGGTAT
Organism: Artemisia annua; assembly: GCA_014162995.1. Lineage (NCBI taxonomy): Eukaryota > Viridiplantae > Streptophyta > Magnoliopsida > Asterales > Asteraceae > Artemisia > Artemisia annua. The sequence continues at coordinate 165,850 of LBNU01029719.1, forward strand.
TTTTTTGGGTGTTGTTTGAAAGATGGCAATGATGATTAATTTCTGTAAGGATTGTTTTGTTATCCGAGCATCTTAATAATAAGCAGGCAGTTGGGTGATATTCGACCCGTATCTTGGCGGGGCAATCCGGATGGTATTTGAATTAATGCAACCGGTGTTTGCAGCCATGGCGGTGTTTGATCCCCTTTTTGTCTGACTTTTTACTTACAGATCTGAGCCTCATTTTTCAAATTTTGGTTTTTTGTTTACACGGGTTTTGTAAAAAGCATAATTTGTAGTGTTTCAAAGAAATTGTTGAATGTAGCTACTGCTTTTTAATCCTTGTTACCAAAACATAATTTTCATAACTCATTTAGCCAGCAACATTTTAAGATGGCCAGGGATGTACAATTGCAAAGGGATGGCAACGGGGCGGGGATTATCGGGGATTGTATTTACCATCCCCATCCCCGTTTCTCACTCCCCATCCCCATCCCCGCCTCCATCCCCATCGGTGAANTAGATTTATTTACTGCACGTGTTTAAATAATAAACTTTAGTTCCAAGGTTGTATGTTTTATTTTCTAAATCTTTAAAGTAAAGTTCCATTCCAAACTAAGACTTAACATTTTACTTATATGGAATGTTACTTCTTATATGTTATACAACATATATGATTTAGTAAATCAAACATAATACCCCCACTAGCTTTCAGGAATACTTAGAAATTATCTTATTTCAATTATAAATCAAAACATGGATTTAATAATTAAACATAAGAGTAATCTCCTAGATAGGGATGGCAACGGGGCGGGGATTATCGGGGATTGTATTTACCATCCCCATCCCCGTTTCTCACTCCCCATCCCCATCCCCGCCTCCATCCCCATCGGGGAATCGTTTTACATCCCCATCCCCATCCCCAATGGGGATCGGGGATCCCCACAGGGTTTCGGGGATTTTCCGGCCTTATAAATTGAGCATAAAAATTACAAGTAATCGAAATTGTAAAGAACTGATCTATAAATGTCTTAAAAAGAATACATCGTACATAATTGGATTAATTAAAATGTCATTCAAATTTAAAGTATCGTAAATACTGAAACATCACATATAATCTAAACATAAACTGCATCGAATGTGTGTATTCGGACAAAATGTTGGTAGAATAATATGTAGTTAGTGCTTAACATTTTAAAAGTATTTGATCCACTAAATATCCCATATATATACATATACAAGTACATGTAGTATTAATATACATATAACTTATACAGTGTATACTTATACATTAAAAGTTCGGGTTCGGGGATTTTTGTTATCCCCATCCCCGCCCCCATCCCCGGTTTTTTAATTCGGGGATTCTCCGTCCCCATCCCCATCCCCGGTCAACTCGGGGATTCCCCAGTCAAATCGGATTTGGGGATCGGGTCCCCGTCGGGTACGGATTTTTTTGCCATCTCTACTCCTAGATGCACGCATTTATCCATTCATGGATTATTGCACTTTGTATACTTCCAAAGATTTATTTGAATTCATAAACTCCTTTTGATTACTTATCGTCCTCGGTCAAGTAATCATTCAAGAAAGAGTTTTTGACATTCATTGTCAAATTTCATATTCATATAAATATAACAATTACCATCTTTGTATCTTTAATGTGCTTAGGAAATAGTATTCAATCATAGTTAATAGCTTAAATATGATTAATAATCTTGTCATAAGACATACATTAAAATATGTACACACTTTTGTCCATATGATTTCTACACAAAGATTTAAACCACTAGAGTTACATTATCTTTGAGTAAACTCATCTTCATTCTCTAACTATTAAGAATTAAGATAAATCAAATTTTCAAAATTTGAATATCTTTATGAACAACATCTATTACATTCATAGTATGAGTAATTTGCCCAATTCGATATTTGGTAATACTACATCATATAATTCCCAGCATATGAACCAAATATCTGAGATATCTGAGTGGATCTATGAATGATAATTCCATCATCTTGAGGTTTATCATTTACATGTTAAGCCTCATCATGATTTTTACTAGTGTGTTTTTAGAAGATTATGTATCTTGTAATTTTATCTTTCAAGATAAAACTTCCACTTGCCTTTAGTAATATATAGACCATCTATAAATACTTAGCAATTTGAGAAACAATCCAATTTTCTCTTTTAGGACATTACAAATACATATTGACAGTTCCTGACATGTTTTTTGTTAATTACCTTCACATAAGTAGCATAACAAATTTAGAACTTCCAATTTAAGACTTAATGTGATTCATCACATTTCATAATTCAATAACGTCTTATTAATCTTCTAGGAGTCTAATTGAGTATATGCAATTCATACTCAATTTTCTAACCTTGATAACTTTCGGAAGAAATGAAGTTATAGTTATCTTGAACCAAACACTACAACAAGAGTTTGATTTCCTAACTGAACATACTATAATCTAGTATTTCATTAGAAGTAATATTGTAAGACAATCTAACAATAAGTAAGATAACCATATATCTATCAGCTTGTCTATTTACCAACTAAATCATCTTAATGGTGAAATAGAATTTCCAAGCCTCTTGCATGCTTTATAACCCAAGTACTTATTAACCAAGTCACTTCATGTTCATGTCTTAGAAAGAAGACATAAACTGTTATAATCCCATTACACATTATTAATCATTGATCAACTCAATGACTTCTTGTATATGTTTTAATTAAAAAAAAACATAACAAGCTAATGTCTTACTTTACATTATACTAAGCCTTGCATAAAGACTTCATGTTTATAACTATACAATAAAGTATAAACATATATAACTAAAGTAATCATGAACACCATCATTTGGTTTCAATAATATTTTTCAAGTTAATTCACTACTTCATTTATTTATGTCATTCTAAGAATACATAATTATTGAAGTAGTATTATATTACTTCATGCATTTATGTCATTCCAATAATACATAAATATTATATTTGAAGTTGTTTTGTTATCCTATTGACACATGTTCTAATAGATGTATAATTTAGAAACAGTAAATTATCCATGTAGGTCTCACACATTCATGGAAATTCACCTTGTCATTAAAATTTAGCCTGTGTCTCACGTTTACTAAATTTCAACACCAAGTGTTTCTAAGATTAGATGTGTATTAATCATATTAGAACTATAGTATCTTACTTTGCAGTCAAGAGAATCCTTTAAATCATATTTCTATGTGTTGTACCTTGCACACAATAAAGATTTCTCCCACTTGTGCATGGAACAACATTATGTACCACATAAACAACACTACACGCGTTTGTTAATGTAAACAATATGGTTTGTGCCATTAGCATAACTAGTAGATATAGAGTTACTCAATCAAACAAGGAAACGCACATGACTATCCTTGAAAATATTAGTGTCTATACTTGGAAAGTAATTACCTTGAGACATTCAAAAGATAATCTGAGTTACAATCAAGACAATAAGTCTTGTAACTCCCACTGAATTAGAGAATATTACAATAATCCCTTATTTAGTAATAAGAACACAATACTCCCACTGAATTTGACAACATTGTAAATGTTTCATTATCAGTGAAAGGAAATAGTGTGCTATTTACTTTCCTACATCTTTTGAGAAAACCCATTCGAACAATTATATAGGTTATAAAAGAATGTATTCTACTACGTAAATGTGATTCATCACATTCCAAACTGTTAACTTGAAAAAAAAACTGGGCATGCAATTTTTCTTCCTGTATAGATCTACCATTCCAACAATTGTATGTAGTATCTTTAAATGGTCAAATAAAAAACAACTAGATAAAATAATCTAATTTGTCTTTTACCATTTTGCAATAATCAGTCTAGCTTCTAATTTAATAACTCATAAAATGCAAATAATCATAACCATTAAAGTTTGCTATGAGTTATGTATTTAGAATTTAGACGATTCTAATCATCCTATTATACCTTTCTCATTCATGAAAAGGAATAGGATTAAGTCTCACACTTCTCTTATAGAAAGAAGACTATGTTTATGGTTCATCGTTGCATTAATACATTAAAAGAATTTACAAAATTCAATTTTAGTATTTTCGATAATACATATTTTCAAGCAAACATAATACCCATGGATATATTCATATAACCAACTTAGTTTCTTGAAAATCTAGGATCCAACTTTTCATAATTTCACTACATCAGTTGATCTGCTAGTAGTGAAATTACAAAAGATGGTAATCTGTCGAACAATAATTGGCAAACAATTTTCCAATTCCTAGATCAATTATGGGATTTACATCAAATTGATTCATCAATTTGCAATATAAGCATGTTTCATCCCATCTCATGCCTTAAGTTCTAGGTCTCACGCATCAACTTAATTAAGTCGTCTAACTTAGAAACTGCAAATTCTCCATGTGAGGTCTCACGCTCACTCGGAAATTTGTCTTGTCCTTAATCTTTGGCCTAGGTCTCACGCATACCAAAGAATTAATTCCAAATGTTTCTTATAGTTAGATGGCATGTGACTTAAATTTCAAGGGTATTTAATTTTTGATGTGTGTAATCAAAAAATACGTACAAAGATGTCATATATGCATTCATCTTTGTATCATAGGTTTCATAAACAAAACTTTTACAAAGTCGTTTCTTTACATGAGCATAAATCAACAAAGTTTTAATTGAGGCGTTGAGCAAATTACAACATTGCCTTAAGGTGCTTCGTACAATAATAGTTTCAATATGACGCACAAGCGAGCGCGGAAATTTCGTAGGAGCGAATCTCTTAAAAAACTTGTTTCCACTTATACCCACCACACAGTTTGTCATTGAGTTATTGAAACGATCAAAGTACAGTCGCATCAATCAATTAAAAGTTTAAGATTAAAGCTCAAACCATGATTTCACCATTATTAAGTCCGGTTTATAATTTTATTGTTAAATTACCCTTTTGCTTACAAACATGTCACAAACATATATAAACAAATAGCAATTAAATAAAATTAAACAACTTAATAATGAACATGCTAAATAAATCAATTTACATGTATATATTATCTAAGACTCCCATTGGTTTTCGAGCGAGGTACCAATGGACCACATACACCATAAATGGTTGCGTAAGTCCTACGATAATAAATATACAATAACACACAATTGATTAAACATACACGATTTAATGGGGTCTTCCCCAATTTTACTTAATTAATTATCTTTTAGTAATTAAACAAGTCTTGACAATCTTATTACTAAAATTCTAATTAATTAGTACAAATCGCGTAATATAGCATGAAATCTCAATTAGCACGTAACAATTATTACAAAATTATCATAATCCATGACAAAACATGCATGTTTTCATCATGGATTCCCACATAGCACTTATTATAAACATAATCAAGTCAAAAGGATCGCATATCAATTAATGACATATAACACATATTCATTAATAACTACATAAAAAAAAATTATTGCATGCAACCTAGGGCTTCTACAATTTTTACAAAACCTAAAAAAAAAAATTCGGATGAACAGTACCAAACAGTAACGTGAACAGTGCCAAACAGTGCGTGAACAGTGTCAAACAGTGCTCGAAAAAAAATTAGGGTTTTAAAAATCAAAAACCTAGAAACCTTAAAGCACGCAATAATCAATCAATGATTTAATTTTTTTATGTGTTTCGGTAATTAATTACACAATATTAACGGCTCATGATGCCACTGTTGTAATATGTGAATCATAACAATTATATAAACAATAAACATCATCTAGCACGCAACGGAATTGGATCAAATACATGTAATAATAATTAACCGAATATAAAAGAATATGCTTACCTTTGTGATTTCTATCAAGAACAAGAAATCAAAGATCAAGAACAATATAAACCCTAATTAAGGGTTTATGGAAATCGACTAAGGATATAGTCGAATAGGGTAATCACCTTGTTAACAAAAGTATGTTAACACTTCGTTCTCGAACACACGTACTCATAGCGTTTGTATTAGAAAAGCTAGGTTCTTAATCCACGAGTAAGCACTACTAGTGTTGAGCCTTTATCAATCGACTAGGAACCCAAAGGGGTGTAGAAGATCGACTATAGCTCAAAGAAAGAGAAGGAGAAGAGAAATTGGCTTGCTAGTGAACCAAGGAATGATTGAATGAATACATAGGGACATGTATTTATACTAATCATGAAACTTGGAGCAAAAGCCACAAACCCTACACCCCTTGGGTTGGGTCGGCCGATCATGGGTCCAGAATACCCATTCTAGATCTTTCTTAAACACTATTTCATGTTTAGTCCTTCATCTTTCGTCTAACGGTCGTTAGGTATCGTTAAGTGTTTATTTCATGAACTTAATAATTATTCATACTTAATATAATAATTATTAATTAATTGAAACTCGTACGTAAAGTGTGCAATCCCGAAGTCCCGTGTTCGAGTCCGGACATATCACATTAATTTATATACGTAAACTTTACAGGATCAACCTAAGCTAGCCCATTATGTGTATGTATAAGATTCAACATGTCAACGATTAAACAGTATATTAGAAATACAAGACTAGTAGACAACCAAGTTGAAATAATGCCCTTGTACAAAGCATCTCAAGTTTCATAATTATATTTTTACTAGATCTCTTATAAAAAACTAGCAGGGTATCCGCGCGTTGCAGCGGCGGGTACTCTGAAATAAATTTTTTCGATGAATAATGTATTTTAGTTTATTATGTTTGGGCTCGAACCCGTTGGCCCGTGCCTGTTCGGGCTCGAGCCTGTTTGGTCGCGCCCGTTCGGGCTCAAGCCCATTTGGCCCGTTGCTCGTTCGGGCTTGAATATTTGTATAATATGCTTTATTATATGTAGTAGTGAAATTTAATGCAGGAATTGTGTTTAATTTGGTTGTACAATATGCTTGATAATTTGTAGTTCTTATGTAAGGGGTGTTTTAATAACTGTATTAATTGTATTTATTGACCAGTTAAATAATTGACTACATTAAATAGCATTAATGTGGTGTTTTGTTGTACACTATGCTTCTTGTCTTGTACGTCTGAAAATTATGTGCATTAAAGTGTTGTACACTATGTTTCTTTTCTTGTAAGTAGTAGTCATTATAGTCATTAATAACATTGACCACTTTAATAGCATTAATGTTGTAAGTCTGAAAATTACATCATGCTTATTTTGTTGTACACTATGCTTATTTTGTTGTAAATCTGAAAATTGGTTGCAGCTATTGTACATTGTGCTTAAATGGTTGTAATTTTTGGTGAAGGGGTGTTTTTAATAGCATTAATGTTGTTTGATAGAATTTTGGTCTTAAAATGACAACACGCTTTATTTTGTTGTACAATATGCTTACTTTGTTGTAATTCTGAAAATTGGGTGCATTAAAGTGTTGTAAACTATGCTTAATTTCTTGTAAGTCTTAAAATTTTGGAGAGAGAGTCATTCATGCTTTATATGTAGTATAGATCTTTTACAAGTTTTGAAAAGTTTTCTTGTTTAGCTTTCCCCTCCTCAGAACCTCACATTCCACCCCTTAACCAATCGCCTGAAACTTATTAAAAAAAAACTGCGTCATAGAACCCATTTGTTCTTTAATGTTTGGAAAATAACTTGTTGAATGCCAAAAAAGTTAATAAGGAAAATCAAAATTAAGAAGAGTGATTATTATTTAAGATGCAAGTAAATTATAATCCATGTCGTAAGATCCTAATTAATACTTCTGTAATTTTGTTAACTTGATACTGTTTTTTGTCTTTTTGAACAAATCTTGGTAACTTGATTGGCCTAATGCATGTGTGCTTGACAATATTTGAGTGACGTGTAGGCGATTCATTTCTTCAAGGAGATTATTTTTACTTCCACCTTTTGCTAATTAAGATGAATAGATGATCACGAGCGGGGAAGCCCGCGCGTTGCTGCGGGAATGCCATGCTAAATCTAAATTTGAAACGAAAAGATTACCCAAAGAATATTTCGAGACCAAAATGCAACATGTAATTGACATTTTCTTGCTGAAGTAGTTATAAATTAATCGCATTAAGATTCAAAAGCAGTAAAAAATGAGGCCTTCAATAAAAAAGTTAAAACAAAAGAAAGTATTATAAGATCTAAAACAGCCAATGTCGTTGTTGGGTTCTTGAGCCCTTTTTTGCATTCTTGATTTGCAGAGCGATCGCTTGAGAATGTTTATCTTTAAAGCACACAAAGCTCTAGCTTCTGATTATTTAACTGTATCAAGCTCTTCCAACGCAGCCTCTAATCTTGCCTCAGCTACTTCTAATTATAACCTTTGCAGCTGCTGATTGCATATATGGAGCAAGAGTCTGCAAGAGTTTAAAAAATCGGAATCAATTTAAACACTTACAGAACGGATCCGCACGACTGATATACATCACTTTTTAAACAACACCACTAATAGAACTTCCACTTAGTGAAACTGGAATTCGAACTACTATTAAATCACTAACGGTAGGTAAAATGCTATTAGAATCTCTTTTTGCAAATCTTATGGATTCATTGCATCTCTAGAGGACAAAGAATATAATCAGGTACACCATTTGATATGCGTAAACCTCATAGATTCTATGATCTCAGTGCTAATCTGTACCTAAATTTGATCTCAGTGCTAATCTGTACCTAAAATAGTTCATCATATGTAGTTATGTACTATTTGAACCTTATTAAGCATGTTTAGTACAAACTCGTTCCAGCATCCACACCAAACAAAGTCGGGACACCATCTTGAACGCGCTCTTTTTTACAGACACAGAGCATGTTTGTACATCTTTTGTTACAGAGTTTTCAGGCTGCCTTTTACGTCCTCTCAACTTATAATAAGAAGCCAGACCTATAAAAACAGAAGTGAAAGTTAAAAGGGAAGCTGAAGTCTAAAAACATATACTGAGATAAACAGAATGTAGTATGAAAAATATTGAACGAAACCATCTAAATGAACACCTCCTTTGCACCAGCTTTGATCATTACGACAATGTTTAAAACTCATTATGTCTTAATATGTGAACTAACCCGTGTACATGTCGGTTAAACTCCTTTTGCGCGGCCCATATGCACGGCCTTGACCGGCTGAAATTTGACTGGAATCTTGGAAGGTCACGATTGCATTTTCAAAACAGACATCAAGGGAATTTTGTAACCCACTCATATAAAAGGTGTATTACCATAACGTAACAGTTGAAAGTGTTCTAGGCATCTGAAACGTGTTACCTTCTGCCGGGCGCGGCTGTTGGTTGATTGTTTGTTCTTGTGCCCGAAAAACAGGAGCAGAAATGGTTTCACAAAAGTCGTGGTGGGTCTCGCATTCCTGTCCTCCTATGTTGTGCGACATTGTAATACTGGGTAGCAACACATCCTTGCGGATCACTCCAGCCCCAAAATCCAACACGACTGGTCCCTTTCCTATATGCGTATACACAGCAGCGGGAAACGCTTTTTAGATACATGGTTATTAACAATACGTACAATGGATGAATGTATTCTGAAAAGCATTAAAAGCCTAAACTTGTAATGAGGATGGTGAACTGACCTGAGCATCCAACATCCAAGTCCTGTTCGACTCTCGAAATTTTTCGTCAACCGAGTACGGAAAGGTTATGCAAGTCAACTACGTTTCTCTTGCGATTGCTATGAGTGGCTGCAACAGATACGAAAACGAAGATGGTTTAATGAGATCACAGGTAATAATATGCAAAAAATGGCACTTTTTAATAGAAAGAAAAAAAAAATAGAAAGTCGTATTGTCAATTATGAGGTGCGTTCTACTATATTAGAAGCATTAAAGAGCATGTAAGAACCGAACAGGAACATACTCTTTCTCCAAGCTCCATCTGTATCCCGTAGAACTTTGTGAGAGTTCAAACGCAACCTGATTACATTAGTTCAAGGAAGGATATATAAGATATTATGAAGGAAAAAAAATCATGTCTGGTATGAGGTACACATGTTTTAAAACTTTGAGAATGTAATAAAGGTTGCCTGAAAATTATCCATACCCGCTGTTTTTGGTTGGTCAAATGCTTCCATCCATTTTCGGCTTTCTACGGTTGCAGCAGAAGCAAGCTTGCAACAAAATAATAATCGCATGAAATTGCACATCAAAAAGTTGACCAAAGCGTATGATCACTGAGTATTAAACATTTTGCCTAGACTAAATACCAAAAAATATCGCTACCTTCTCCTTTCTTTTCCTCATCCAACCGGTTGTAGAACCTTAGAATGTAGAGGTCCTAGATATATCAAATCAATCAACCGATCAATTGAAATGAGCCAACTTTTAGCACTACCGATACTGTTTGGTTTAAAACTTTATATTTATAGTCAACTTAATACAATTTACAGCAAATGCAACTGAATTTTGTAATAAGGAATAACTTAAGTGATCATTAAAGAAAAATAGTATTAATAGAACTTGCATAAGGAGCTTACAGCATCATCGGCCTTACATCGTCGTAGTTCTTCCACCATAAATGTGTTCCACCAAAAACAGCAACCCTTTCGTCGCTACACTATTTTTAGTCATAAGCCTTACCATACCTGTTTGAAAATCTTAAGTACTAATTTGACAGAAAATAAGCTTAAAAAAACCAATAACTAACCATGTTCTTTGTTACCTTCACAACAGTCGAAGAAAATCGCTTTGGGGGCAGTTTATTCTTCTTCATCCCTATCAACCCACAAAAAATGATATCATATCCCTAATATTCATCCTCATTTACAAAATTGCATTCTACTCATTCTAAAAACCATCCTCAGAACTCATACTAACTTTTTCGATATAGTCATTATTTGTATAAACATCCAAAATAAGCGACATGTGAACACCAAACAAAAGAGATATTATGCAAAACTTTTGAAACCTTGAGCCAACTAAGAATCTCATTCCTAACCACTGAAACAGCATGTTAATCCGATAGCCTTTTAAATATATATATTTCAAGTTTAAGTAACCATGTATACAATGTCGAAGAAACAAAAGCGACATCTATCCAATGTCAAAGAAACATAAGCGATACGAATAAAGTTCCACTAAATTCCTTGTGGCAAATAGGAAAAGTCAAATTTTGGTTAAGCATTTTATCAAACATTTGGCATGCTTATTCCTTAAAGAACTTATAACCACAATTTTTAGTTTCAAAAGCACCCAACACCTTTTAATTAAAGCAAGGCATGCCAAAAACACTATCGAAAATGTTTTTTTAGCCGAGTCATTCTATCAAACACTATCGATATAACCTAAAAAATATTCTATTTTTTTTTCATAAGCACCATAATCAAAGAATCTTGACGTACAAACACATATAGATAGATAACTAATTAAAATTAATCACTATGAATGATAAGGAATACCTCAACAATCTTAAAAGCGCAAACATACTTGTTCAATTCGCTCAAAACAGAAACGAAAAAAATAAGATTTGATTTTAATCAATGAAAATCATAAACTGATTAAAAATTAAAATCAACATACAATCAGATATGAGGACTTAAAAAAAAGANGATATTATGCAAAACTTTTGAAACCTTGAGCCAACTAAGAATCTCATTCCTAACCACTGAAACAGCATGTTAATCCGATAGCCTTTTAAATATATATATTTCAAGTTTAAGTAACCATGTATACAATGTCGAAGAAACAAAAGCGACATCTATCCAATGTCAAAGAAACATAAGCGATACGAATAAAGTTCCACTAAATTCCTTGTGGCAAATAGGAAAAGTCAAATTTTGGTTAAGCATTTTATCAAACATTTGGCATGCTTATTCCTTAAAGAACTTATAACCACAATTTTTAGTTTCAAAAGCACCCAACACCTTTTAATTAAAGCAAGGCATGCCAAAAACACTATCGAAAATGTTTTTTTAGCCGAGTCATTCTATCAAACACTATCGATATAACCTAAAAAATATTCTATTTTTTTTTCATAAGCACCATAATCAAAGAATCTTGACGTACAAACACATATAGATAGATAACTAATTAAAATTAATCACTATGAATGATAAGGAATACCTCAACAATCTTAAAAGCGCAAACATACTTGTTCAATTCGCTCAAAACAGAAACGAAAAAAATAAGATTTGATTTTAATCAATGAAAATCATAAACTGATTAAAAATTAAAATCAACATACAATCAGATATGAGGACTTAAAAAAAAGATGGTACCTTGTGGTTGGAGCCTTGGAGGAGTTCGGCGGATGATTCGGAAATGATTCCGGTAGCCGGAGTATGAGCATATGAGATGACAAAGATTCTTCTCTTTTTGTTTCTTCCTAATTGCTCAAACTGTGGATGCAGGTGTGGATGAGATTTGGCTGGAAGTTTCTGGTGATTAAAAAGTGGTAGATAATGAATCCATGAGCATGTATTATAGAAAGTAAAAAAAAAAAAAAAAGAAAAAAGAAAAAAGNATCGATAACTCCCCTTAAACTTGTTTCTAAGGGGTAAACAACTAGTTGCTTTGGATGTGTCTTGGTTGTGGGTCGTTGCTTGTTCCTCCTACAAGATATGTGCGTGAATCATAGCTGGTCTGGTTCTTGAACGAAAGGTATTCTTTTAGATTGGTTATTAGAATTGTCGGAATTTTATAGGTTATAGTAGTTTGTTTGAGTACTTTTTTTTTGGTGCAAAGGTGAATTCTTTTATTAAAACCACAAAATGATACAATTTAAAGCAAACTGAGTGAACAAAACTCATCTCAGACATATAACATCAGCACTAAATCATCCAATAACAGATGATACTAGACCATCTATCAGACAAAAAAAAGAACTACCATGCCATAGAACCAAACTGCACTATATTGTAAACCATGCCTGTTTGGATCTTGCTGAATTCACCTTATAAGCACCCACCATCTAACTACATTTCCACAACACCTCCCCATCGAGACCATTCAACCAGCACCCACAATGATCAAGACAGAGAAGGGTGTGTGGCTTCGTTAGGAACCCCGTTAGGAACCCTGTTTGAGTACTTGTAGTTGATTGTGGTGTTATTTCAAGCTATGGCCATGTACGTGATATATCTTTGAACTCTTGTGAATTTGCTTTTCTTTTAGTGAATTTAATTTCAATTGAAGTTTCTTCTTCTATCTACTTATACATCTCAACAATTCTTGATAGAATGATGTGGTAAGCCCTTTTGGTCTGTCAAAAGGCTTCAAACTATGAAACAAAATTCATCAAAATCCTTTCTGCTATGTGCTTGCTTGGGGGTTCCCGGTGGTGCCATGAACCACATGGATTTTTCCAACATAGTGTAATGCTTTATCAAACATACCGATTTTCTAGAAATGCACCTTGTCCCAAATTTTTGTGTTCCAAGTCTTCTATAGTTCTAATAAAATACACCTCATAACTCTTAATCTTGTATCCACCACTTGTTTTGATCTCAACAACCCTTATTTTGCTAGAACATGAATCCCTTTACTACTTTCAATACTAAACAGTTGTCGTCATCAAATACCAAGCGATTGATTGATTTATTACTATTTCAGTATTTTGTTACATTAACACCCTACTTCTGCAGCTCTGCTTAGCTCTCACCTTTCAGCTCTAGGTCTGCTACAACGTTCTTCTACCTGCACCTTAGTGGACGCCTTTTGAGTTGTGGTATATCAGCAACTCATAGAAATTCAATTTTCCCATTTCTCTTACATGATACAAAATTATGCATGTCTCAATTGTTTGCCTTTTAAGCAGTCTTATCATTATGCGTTATTACAACTCCAGATTGAAAATAACACAGACGGCATATCTGATCATTTCCAGTATAGCTACAACGTGTTTCATTGTTAAGGTTAGGCACTTACTACTAGACTACAATGTGTTTCATTGTAATCAAAATTATTTCATGGTCGACTCAAGTTTGATATACTGAAACATGGAGCTTGAGTCAAACTCGAGTACATTAAGGTTGTAGTTTTGTATCAGCACACACAAGCAAATAAGAAAGTAAATCGGAAACAGAAAACTTATTACATGATGATATAACTCTTTCTTCACATATAAATATAAATGAATAAAAATATTCTAACATTTCCTAATTCCCAAACTCGAATTATACATGAGGATATTACAAAACGTATAATACTTGAACACAATAAAAAAAAGAAACAAATTAATAAAAATCCCCTCCAATTCCCCAAAAATTACAGATTTATGCAAGTTTTTGTGATGTTAAGTGTGTATGTATATGTATATATTTGGATTAGTAGTAGGGGATTACGGGTGGTGGTGGAGAGGCGTAGGATACTCCGACCACTGGTGGTAGAGGAAAGTTATCGAGTGGAGGTGGTGGAGCTGTGTATGTGTGTTTATGGGGTGGTGGAGATTGAGTTTGTGGTGGTTGATGGTGCCATTGTTGTTGTGNGAGAACAAAAGAGTGTCTAGGAATACCCTGTGAGTACCATACCAATTTTTCCCATTTCACCTTCTGACTTGTAGGCCTCATATCCTCCCAAGCAACCTTAATACTGAACTCTACTATATCCCCATTACTCTTCTTCCATAGAACCTCATCTGATGCATCATCATTCAGAATTGGAACTTTAATTGAAGCTAAGTGAGGATAAGACTGAATCCACCCCTCAGGCCATTTCCAGCACCCATTATCAATCATATCAGCCACAGACAAGTTATCACTCAATCTTGCAGCATACCTTGCAGCTTTTGGGATTATATTACATAATCTATCAGTTTCACCCCAAATATCATACCATATAGAAACATCCTTTCCATTACCAATTTTGTTAATCACATGATTCCTAATTCTGTCTCTCAGCCCCATTAACACCATCCAAATCCTAGTATATAGGATAATTTGTTTCTAGCAGACGCATGTATTTCATGTATGTAACATGTAGCTAGCAAAATTACAAGAAATGTGTACCTCAAGAAAATCTCGATAAATAAATTTTGGAATCCATGGGAGTTTATGAAGACCAACTGAAAACATCATCTCCAACCCCTCTACGGTTGTGGGCATCAAAAGATCAGACCAAGTTGACAAACCAAGTCGCTTATACGCATCAACGCTAATAGATTCAGTCAGCTCTATGACAGTAGCAGAAGCTACAAAAGACTTGACCAAATCCAGGTACAACTTAGCCATCTTAAACCCGACCATCCCACCATATATAACTTAACCCCACTAGCGTCAACTTCTCCACTTGTAACTTCCCCAAACCTTTGGCCGCAAACTCGGCTTGGAAACTTGCTGACCTTTCGTTTCTATTGGTGATCGAACCACCAAAGAACAAATTAAAAGGTCAGGCACGTACACTGAGTACTCTCGACTCAATGCCAAAACTTGTAAGAACCATGTAAGAATACCATCCATGGCAAAAGCGTGGAGGAGTACGATCGCATGCTTGGTTGGAGGTATGTAAACGATATTCCCGTCTTTTTTGGTGACAATTCCTTTTGGAACCCATATATTCATTGTAGTGCCGGGCTCTATTTCTATAGTCTGGGGTGTTAATCCGGCCACTAATTTTACGAGCCCGTGAACCAAAGGGGTTAGCACCACAAATATGTTTCCCATTTTTTCAGTTATTTCAACTCAACGAGGACAAAAACTGAGATATATGGTGACATTTGTTCATTATTAATTAATGATATGCTGAGCCAAAGTCAATTTAGGCAAATTGCGTGTTATACATATTTATGTGTAACCAAATTCTATATGTATATATAAATTGTGATTTGCAACTCGTGTCACTGACTTTAACAAATAATATGGGATGTGATTCGCACACCACATTTTTTGATTATTTCACCATTTTGTACAACACTGTAATGCACAGAGAGCACACAGTATAATACTGTGATGCACTGAGTGTGGTGAAATAATCAAAAAAAAAAAAATGGTGTGCGAATCACCTCCCAAATAATATATACAAACTGATTATTGATTACGCAACTTGTAAGTATTAATTAGACATGACCAGATTCTGTTTCTAGCTGGAGGTATTTAAGGGATTTGCCAGCTTGTTTTAAAATAATTATATAACCGTAACTTGCATATTTAGACTAAATTAAAAATTGTATAAATTACAGGAAATTTACAAAAGTCACGTCAAAGATAGACACTTATTTTCAATTTACTATAACTTTGCGGCCCCCCCCCCCCCCCTTTTTTTTTATATAATTATTTTTACTTATATTAAAAAAACTATAAACCTGAAAGTACAAAACATAAAATAAAGTTTAATAAGTTAAAATCTTAAAACTGACAAAAAATATAGAACAGAAAGTGATAAAAAACTGTGTTGTACTGCAAATTAGAGTGGGCCAAGGGGGTGNGGAACAGAAACTGACAAAAAACTATATTGTTCTGTAAATTAGAGTGGGCCAAGGGAGGTGGAGTATAAAACATCACATCCAGGGGTACTTATAATATATCCCTTGTTAAAATTATGATTATTTTTTAGATATTTTGATATTATCATTTCTTCACATATAACACAACTCTTACACACTGTTACACTTGTATGCCCTTTTATTTTCCAATTCAACGTTTTAGTTTCGTACGCATCGCAAATAAGTTTATTATGAAATGATTTTTATAACTATTAAAATTTAAAAATCGATTTTTTGAAAAAACTTATATACGGAGCAAAATTGATCTCAAATTGAAAGATGATTAAATTTTAAGATTTTTGAAATAATTTGTTTATATAATTTTAGTTATTACCTAGTAAATCTTTACTATATATAACTAGGCGAGTACCCGCGTCTAGCGGCAGTGGTTCCTAGCGGCAGACAATTAATGATATGGGATATTGTGGTAAGTATTTCGTATAGCGTTCAAAATAGAACGTGAAAAGATCAAAATGTAATTGCAAAAGGTTGTAACATGTGATAATTCAACTCTAGCAAAAATTCTTAACATGTATCAAACGACATATAAAAATATTTAGTGAGACTGAAAAAGAAAACATTACATCAATTATGAGATACTAACTAACAATGCACGTTACTCGTCGCGTAAAACTTCTTGGTAGACGATATTTGAGGTGTAGACTTCTCCTTGACCGAACTCTCTGACTGGCTTCACTAATACCTTTGTAGTTCTACGTGATATCCCTATAGACAAAGCAACATAACGCTGGCCATGCGAGAAAATAGAGTCGGGAAAATAGACACCCACATTTGAAATTGTTTGGCCTTGAGCTTTATTGATAGTCATCGCAAAGCTAAGTTGCACAGAGAATTGTGTTCTTTTTAGTTTTAATCTTAGTTTTGAGTTAAAGTTTATGCTTTTTCCGACACTTTTATGCATCTCAACTTTGCTTTGACCCGCCTCTTTTAACTTTTTGCGCAACCAAAAATCATACTCATAGGCTCTCTTTCTCGAGTAATTTAACTGAATTTGTATTCTAAAAGCCTAAATCAAAGTGTAAGAACTTAGCATCCAAAATCAAAAATTAAGAAAAACACAAAACGCTAAAACTCTTTAATAGATCTAACAATAATCAAATTCACAACATTAGTGGCATAAATATATCGTTGGCCTCATAATAAATAGGAAACGTATATATATAAAAAAGGTCAAAAATCGATTACTATAATCAGTTGATCAATGCTTGTATGTCCACCAAAAAAGGCCAATCTTTGAAGCAACTTATATATCCAACAAAAAAACGCTTTAATAGATCTACCAATAATCAAATTCACAACATTAGTGGCATAACAATAATCAAATGCTTGTATGTCCACCAAAAAGCTTTAATAGATCTAACAATAATCAAATTCTACTATATAACATTTATAGGGAACTTTCCCCCAAAACACTGTAGCAAGATGCTACAGTGTTTACATTCACAATGAACAGTAGAACCTACAGTGACTAACGGTCGTTAAGTACTTAACGGCCGTTAAGTACTATAGCACTTTTTTTTTAATTCCGTTTGGTCCTTCGTCTTACAGCGCCGTTGCAAATTTAGTCCTTATCTACAGTGCTAACGGTCGTTAAGTACATTACAAATTTAGTCCTTATAACTAACGGTCATTAAGTACGTTGCAGATTTAGTCCTTATAACTAACGGTCGTTAAACACACTAACTACTACTTTGGCTAAACGTTCCGTGGCAACGCGCGGGTGATCCACCTCGTTCACAACATTAGTGGCATAAAGATATAGTTGGCCTCATACTACTTATAAAGGAAAAACAGTCAAAGTGAAAAGTTGAGTTTTCAACACTTGGTCAAATGAGAGAGAAAGATAATGTTGAAAATTAAATGTTGAAACTTCTTTTCTACGATTGTTTCAATTCAATATCATGCTCCAATATTAATTGAATCTCAGTTTCAATTCATCAAATAAAACCAATGATAAAAAAAACACACAAAAAGGCAGTAGATTTGGTCTTCATATATTCTATTCAAATAGTTTCATCATACCTAAATCCATGCGGTTGATTTCTATGTTGTCCACAGAAAATAATTGGTAAGTATTGAAGCTAATCAATTTTTTATTTTTAGGGTTTCGATTTAAATCACATTGATGTGTTTTGTTTTTTAATAATCAATTTTATTTTGTTTCGATTCATATATAATAGGTTTTGCTTTCATGAATTTTAATTCAATTGTGTTGTATCAAAACCCTAAGGGGGAAATTAAAGCATTTATTTTGTGTGTTCTGCGGATTGAATTGTTTAGGGGCTCAACAAGAGAGGTTGCACTTTCTCCAATTTATTCTTTTTGTTTAGGTTGATGATTTATCAAGGATGTACACATAGTGTTTTCAAATATACCAAGGGACTGTATCTTGTATCGAATATGTTTAAGCAGGTTGGTTATACACTTGACACAATTCTATTTTATTTATTTGTGCCATTTAATTATTTGATGTGAATATTACCTTAGATATTGATATGAACACCAACTGTTTGATGAAATTCCCATGTGACAAAATGTTGACCGATGGTTGGGATACTGCTTCATAAAACACTCATCTTCTTTACAATATCGATGGCCTTATAATTATAGTTCAATTGTGAAAAGGTATGTATTTTAATTCTTACTACACAATGTTAATAGTAAAATACTATAATTTCACTATGCTATATTCTTATTTCGCACATTGTTTTAAAGATTAATGTTCAGAGTTCATTATATGTGTAAGATAACTAAGATGATGTTTGTTTGTTAAGGAAACCTTGGGTAGTAATCAAGCTCACATACCATGTTCAAAGACATATTAAAACACAATAAATCAGGTAATAGAGTATGTTTTAAGTCCTTACAAACTGCATACAACACCAAAACTGATGAGCCATAGTGCACTTGGGTTGCAATTTGAAGCACTTACATAAGCAATCCCAAACACCCCTGTTCGATGAATGTATTTTGCTTTTGATTGTAAGGTCATAATCCGTATAAAAGAATGTAATTAGAGAGTTAAATTCAGTTTTATGTAGGAACGATATAAATTTTTTTGTTGACGCGTTGGGAAAAATGTAGTGGGTTGCATATGGTTTGATCATTATTTGCAGAATTGATGGAGGTGGTTGCTAATTTAGCTAATGAGGTTTTGCTTGACTATTCTTCTGTAACACCCCGTGAACGACACGTCATAAAATACTCAATTTTTTAAACTTTTACGCGGAAACGACCCAACTTCAACGGATCTTCAGTTACTATATAATAAACTGATAAAAATCTATTGACATACAGACCGTGAGTCTATTTTTAAATGAAACTAGACTCAATTACCTTCGAAATGACGGGTGGCACGACCCGTGACGACTTACGGATTAAAAGATATGATTTTTAGAAAACCGACAAAATCTCTTCACAACATTCTGCCATTTGGGAGCCCTCAAAACTTTCACACTTTTAGTACAAAATTCTGCCATTTGGGAGCCGCCAAGGTTATTTTCCGGAAAACATACTTCCAAGACCCAAAACTTTATAAAACCTTCCAGAATTCATTAAAACACCAAATACTTCATATCCAACGTTTCTTGGTCGAGACGACTGATGAGTGTTTGAGCACTCATCAATCCCCCACACTAAATTATTGCTAGTCCCTAGCAATCTTTTATAAAAACTTGATGGATTTTAATCTCTTTACCAAAAGCCATCACTTCTGGAGTAGCCAAATGTTTTAGTTCAAGTAAGAACCATGGTACACCGATAACCATGTGATTTTGAGCAAATCACCAGCTTTCAACGGATTTGATATGTCTTTACCAGAAGCCGTTTGCTTCTGGACTAGCCAACTCTTGATGGAATTCAGTCATCATCTTGGTGAGTTGATTACCAATTATGGTTTTTCCACTGCCTTTACCACAAGCCATAATCTTGCGGGCTAGCCGACTCTTCACTAATTAAAGATATGGTGAGTCGATTACCATACAATTTTTGGCAAATTGCAAGCCATAAACGGATTTGATGTATCTTTACCAAGAGCCGTTTGCTCCTGGATTAGCCAATCCTTTTGTCGGTTAGACATGGCGGACTGATAACCACAAAAAAAAATTTTGGTCAAAAATGGGGGTATTATGGCACTAAAATGTATAAATGTGATCAAAATTCGCCAAGAATTTTCCCCCCCACACTAGAACTGAATATTGTCCTCAATATTCAAAGTCCCGGCTATTATGCCGAATCCTTTAACGTAAAAAGTTTAGATTGAGGCAAGTGTGGGAACATCATTTTTGAAAAGTGAGTTAGACATAACTTGGGTTTACTTCAACTAGACATTGTTGATCTCTATTCGGGGTTATTAATTATAACAGAGGTGACTCTGAACAAAGTGCTGATTCTGCACAAACCCTGCAATCAATCAACATTTATACCGGGTGCATATTTGGAACCACTTCTAATACTCACATCCAAACACCTTTTCAAATTTTGTTTAAATTTCAATCCAAATGCTTGACTGATGTTCTTGCAAGTTATGATGACAAAACAAAGAGGCAACCTAAGGACACATTTATGATGCTCATTGTGATATGTCAATTTCCATCTCATTTTTGATAATCTAAGATACACCTTCTCATTTGACATTTTGTCGAGTACTTAAGAATACTCTAATGATTTACACGTAATGGGTAGATGCCAAAGTGTCATAGATCATTCAAACAAAGCATCGTCATACATGTAGGGGTTGCCCATCATGTTTATCAATTCAAGTTCTTTGCAGCATTGATCCAGGAAAAGGTTCGTTCTTTTAAGTTTTAATGACTTCCACAATAGCATATT
This sequence comes from Artemisia annua, assembly GCA_014162995.1. Classification (NCBI taxonomy): domain Eukaryota; kingdom Viridiplantae; phylum Streptophyta; class Magnoliopsida; order Asterales; family Asteraceae; genus Artemisia; species Artemisia annua. The sequence goes on from LBNU01029719.1 coordinate 187,088, forward strand.
CTATATTTGTGGTGGTTGGATATGCATAATGAACTGATTGTATCATTGTTTTGACTGCAAGTCACAATAATTAGTTCCTAACAAGTTACAATTAATCAATTAGTTTGTTTCATACCAACTTGCAGCAAAAGTCATTACCAGAAGGAAAACTGAATTACTCATCTAACTTTATTATGTTTTCATATTGTTATCCGTAGTTCCTAATTCTATTAAAGTAATTAGTATCTAATTTTCAAAGAGGACTACTTTTTAAAGCTTATATATATAATCATGTATTTAGGTTCATTCTTTTATTCGTTGTAGTTGGCTGTTGGAAACCAAAGGTTCGAAGAGCTTGCTATCAAGCAATCCAAACAGTTGATTCCCATGACTCCTTCCATGCCTAAAGCTTTCGTAATTTTTTTTCTAACGATCTTATTTTTACTGTTAATAGTTGGAACGCTCTTACTATGTATAAAAGTTTTGCTTATTGATGTGTGGTTTTGCAACCTTGCAAAAGGTTTTACTTCTCAAAGGATCTTGAGAAGCTTGCAATCCCCACCAGGCAGTGTACCTAACCGATGTAGTATAGTGAGTGGCAAGTACCGGGGGATTGATCGTTCTCTAGGGGAATAGTGTCATTAGGATTGAAAGCTATGTAAACTAGGCCTACAGGTGAGGGATGATTCTTTTTGTATTTTTATATTTTTTTGAAAGCAAAGTAAAATCTCGGGTATTGGAAGAGTGGGCGGAATTAGTTGCTAGTCAACTAACCCAAATAACTACTAATGCAAATAAAATAAAATAAACAAGAAAAGTAAATTGGGGAACTTCTTATAGTGAGAAAATGTGTTTACTTAGATAAAACTACTCCCTAGCTATCTCTCATTAATTAATTGGTTTATTATAATTGTTTGGATGAAGGGTTGTGTTCCTTAATACCAGTCATGGGGGCGTGTACGTCCTTCCCCAACTCTATAAGCTTCTATCTCTTCCTATGACGACACGTTTAGTATCCTATCATGGCCTCCTCAATAGTCACTCATGCATTAAAAACAACCAATAACATCGGTGTACACAACCGAGAAACATTTCTCAAGACGTTCAAGCACATTACCATATAGGAGGTTGGCCAGTTTTCTTGAGCCTATCACCAAATCAATCACCCGATACAACTAAACAAACCAACAATCAATAATTAATAGCTAGGTTTCATTAGATCTAAGCAAACACTAAAAAATCTAAGCTAGTGATGATGTACCCTCCGATCAGGTCGAAGGACCCCCCTTCCAGTCTGATCGCAACCTACATATCGAAGGCTCTGGCTAGCCTCCTAAAACTTTCTTTGGCGTAAAACTAGTCACCTATGATCTAGTTACCAAATGGGAATTCGCCAATCGAAGGACTAAGCCCTTCGGGGTATCCTTCGATAAGTCTTTAGGACGGAGCATGTGCCAAGACAAAATATCGCTAAGACCAAGTCTTACCCACGTCCTCTCTTTCTCTTCAGCTCCCCCGCTAAACTAGGTGGAGTGGGATACTAAGCCCTAGTGGTCACCACACGTCATGGGACGCCCCCATGATCTCCGAAAATTGTGCAAACACTCTCCAAGGTTATTTCATCCCTATAAATAGCCTTGGACAGATTGAGAATCTGGTATGCAATCTATCCTACTTTACTTTACTACACTTTTCACCTAAATTCTCATACCTATTACTTATTCACATGCCGGAGGTGGTTCGCAGGGTCCAACCCCTGCGCAATCACGTAACGTAGTGTTTTAGTATTTCTTATTTCAGGTTATATCCAAGCTTGGCGTAATCACAACACCCCTTATACCCTTTGATCACCATCGAAGGCCTGATCGTGCAATTTATTGTACAATCAGTGGCGCCATCCGTGGGACCCGCTACAATTAGTCCCGTTATTTCCAAGTAAAATAACAAGTCAAATATACTCGCTATTATTCCGGCATGAATCCAGAAAGAGAAGTTACACCCCCACCGGGTTTCTCGACCTTAACACCAATACCATCAACTAACCCTAACAACCTTCCGCCAATCACGGCCTCCACATTCACCACACGATCTAATCCAGAAATAACGCCCAATCACCATGCTTCGACATCTGCTCACCCTGAGCCTGTCATTAGCCCAGCTTTTGTTGAAGCCAACTTCGAGGAGTTGGAATCATTATTAAGGGCCCATAGGAGACAGGTCCGGAATACGGAAATGCGTCGGGAGTTGGAATACTCTAGCGACGATTACGATGAGGAGATGGATATGGAACCTAGGCCTCAATCGCAGGGGGTCACACACTCAGCTTTGAGAATTGGATCCTCTTCCATCCGAAGAACCAATGGAAGGTCTGTTAGTTTTGAAGGGATTCCCGAAAGGGCTCCCACAAGAAGAGAGGGAACAATGGCTGAAGGCTCCAATGGAAGGAGCCAGCGAAGGGAAAACACGCAGGTTAATCTCCCTCCCCTATTGGCCGCTCACCTGGGGAGGAACGAAGCAGGGGTTCCGCTACAGCCTTCCCACGCATCTGGCGTAGAAGGCAATCCATTCAGTATGGGAGGAAATCTTCCTCCCAATGGTACGTATCCCCAATTCCATACTCAACCTTACCCTCAAAACCTTTACCCACCGGTAAATGGACAGCCGAGTAACCAGAGTTTCCCACAAACTACGGTACCCTTCGGGCATCCCATAGCTTACCCTCCTTATGCTAATAGCTACCCCTTTAATATGAGCACACCTTACCATCCGTACCCTAACCAAACTCCATCCGGAATACCCTCCAACCATAATCCGTACCCTGGAATCCCTATGGGCGCAGCCCCTTACAATTGCCTGTACTCGGAGCCTACGGGTTCCTCAACACCTTTCGTTAGGTGGATTGAAGACTATCCATTACCAGATGGCCTGAAGATGCCTTCACACATAGGCACTTATGACGGAAAGGGGGATCCGGACAACTTCTTGCATTTGTTTGAAGGGGCGATTAGGATGCAGAAATGGGTCATGCCCGTGGCCTGTCATATGTTTACGTACACCTTGAAAGACTCTGCCCGGATTTGGTGGAATGGGCAGAAGCCAGGCAGCATTGTGAATCTCGATGATTTGAAGGCTAAGTTCCGGTCACATTTTAGTCAACAGAAGAAATTCACGAGAACTCATATGACAGTACACAACATCAAACAGAGGGATAGCGAAAGTACGAGAGCCTTCGTCACAAGATACACAGACGAAACTCTTCAGATTTTGGGGTTACATGAAGATCAACGCATTTCAGGCTTCGTACATGGTCTCCGAAACCGAACTTTGGTGGAATTCTTATCCACCGATCTCCCAGCCACGTACAAAGGCCTTATGGAGAAGACATACACCTGGATTGAAGCCAAGGAGGTATCCACCAATGGAGCTCCTATAGAAAGCAGGGAACACGGTAGTAAAATCTCAAAGCACCCTTCGTGGGAAGGGTCGAAGAAAAATAAGAACCACGGTAGATTTACTCCTTACCACAAAAGCCCAAATCATGGCCTACTAGGAAGCCTGTCTAAGTCGCCAAAGAAATATTGGCGACCGAGAGGGCCGCTAAGGCTTTTGAGCCACCTCCTCGCATGACAAGCAAAGGTAGAAACAGGGACATGGCTAAGTACTGCCACTTCCATGAAGACTTCGGCCACGAAACAAACAGTTGTAGAGAGTTGAAGAAGCAGATAGAAGAGGCAGTAAAAACGGGGCAACTATCGCATCTAGTGAAAGGTATAAAGAATGGTAAGGAAAAAATATCCGACACGCAGCTAGGGAAGGACACTACCCCTCAAGAAGCTCCCATCCTCAAGGTCCATCAGGGAGAACCTAACCTAAAGAGGAAGGCTACCGAAAGGGAGCTACATGAAGTTGGAGAAGTAACATTCCCCTCCGAGGTAGGAAGATACCCTTCGAACGATCCAGTAGTCATCAAAGTCATAATTTCCNTCGCATCTAGTGAAAGGTATAAAGAATGGTAAGGAAAAAATATCCGACACGCAGCTAGGGAAGGACACTACCCCTCAAGAAGCTCCCATCCTCAAGGTCCATCAGGGAGAACCTAACCTAAAGAGGAAGGCTACCGAAAGGGAGCTACATGAAGTTGGAGAAGTAACATTCCCCTCCGAGGTAGGAAGATACCCTTCGAACGATCCAGTAGTCATCAAAGTCATAATTTCCAACCTAGAGGTCAACAAAGTCTATATGGACTGTGGAAGCTCCTGCGAAGTAATATATGAACACTGTTTCATGAAGTTGCAGCCATCAATCAAGTCGAAACGGGTAGAACCTAGAATGCCCTTGGTAGGTTTCTCGGGTGAACGCTCGTGGCCTCTTGGAGAAGTGCCTTTAGAAGTAACATTTGGCCAAGGAAGCTTTACGAGGACTGAAACCCTTAACTTTGTTATTGTAAGGTCGAAGTCCCCTTACAATTTGTTGATCAGAAGAATAGCCATGCAAAAGATGGGAATGGTAGTCTCCACCGTGCATGTGGAAAACTAGAAGGGGGGTTGAATAGTTTTACGCCTTTTTAAATTATAAAAACTTTTGTTTCAAAAATTTCGATTCTAACCTTATGTGATATCAACTTGCTTGCACAATTATAAACAAGTATATCTACAAGAGTATATAATGAAAAGTACGTAAGTAAGTAAATAAAAAGATAGAGATAGAAAGATAGCACCGCGAGACAAAAGGATTTATAGTGGTTCGGCTACGAGTCTCCTCTTCGTCCTACTCCACTCCCCGAGCACCTAACTCAAGAGTTTTCTTCACTATGTCAACAAGCTCACTTATGGCAGAGAAGCCTTACACACCTTTGCTTACACCGTTTAACGACACCAAGTGATGAGACGAAAAGTGTACCCGTTTTAAGGGGTCATTTAAGCCCTAATTCGAGTAAATGTGATCAAATATTGCCCTAAATCGTTCCTTTTGTCATTTTAGGTACTTTTGAGAAGAATTCTGGAAAACATGCTAATTTGGACGTTTTTGGAGCATTTAAGTGAAGAAAAACGACAAAGTCTTAAAAGAAGCTGAAAAACCTACCTGACGGCGTCAGAGTCATAAGGTGACGCCGTCAGCCAACATTGACAAAGGAGTATAATCAGATTACACTAGACGCCCTATGAAGAAAACAAGATGTTTACACCTGACGGCGTCAGGTGTTAGAGAAAGTAGGCCGTCAGGTGTAATGCTAAAGAGTGACGGCCCAGAGCACATTTACAAGTGACGGCGTCAGAAGTAAATCTAGGCCATCCGAGAACCCTAATGACGGCGAGCTGACGGCGTCAGAACCCATAACCTGACGCCGTCAGAATGTAAAATCTATATATACTTTTCTATTTTTCATTCATTAGTGTGGAACTTTTGGTACAAGTTTGGGAAAAACCCTAAAGACGAATTTGGCTGTATTTTCAAGGGTTTTTCACCCTTGAATCCTTCATGTTCAATTAAAGATAAGTCCTCACTTAAATTAATCAATATGTCTATGTGTTGGTTAATTATATCTTATGCTTGTCTTTCAATTAACATGCTAGGCTAGATTTTTCTTGTGTTTGCTTAGATATAATGAAACCTAACTCTTAATTATTGGTTGATTGGTGTGTTATTACTTGTTTGGATGAATGTTTCATCAATGTTAGGCTTAAGAAAACTGGCAATACTCCTTTATGGTAACATGCTTGAACGTCTTAAGAAACATGTAACTAATGCGTACTAGGTTATTAAGATAGTATTTAACGCATGAGCCACTGTTTACAATCCCTATGATTATGTGTACGCATAGTTGTAGGAGGAGATAAGAGCTCATAGAATTGGGGAGATATGTACGCCACCCCATGAATTGTTAAGGAATACACCCGTCATCCACGCAATTAATATACACACCAATTAACCGGTAAAAGATAGTTAGGGAGTAAGGAAGTCTAAGTAAACATATTTGTCTCCATATAAGTTTTCACAACCACAATAGTTTAGTTATTTTATTTTTAATTGCAATTGTAGTTTTTTTTGGGTTAGTTGACTAGCAACTAATTCCGCCCACTCCTCCAAAACCCGAGATTTTACTTGCTTTCCATAAAATATAAAAATACAAAAATAATATTCCTTCACCCTTAGACCTTCTAGAGTAGCTTTTCTAACATAACGAACACTATTCCCTGTGAGAGAACGATCAATCCCCCGTACTTACCACTACACTACACTACACCGACCAGGTACACTGCCTGGTGGGATTGCAAGCTTCTCAAGATCCCTTGAGAGGTAAAACCTGTTGCGTGGTCGCAATCCCACGCGCATCAAGTTTTTGGCGCCGCTGCTGGGGAATAGTTATTGTTTAGGTAAAATTTTTATTTTATTAGGTCTACTCACTAGATTCCTTTCTAGTGAGATTTTTATTTTATTTTTCTAGGTTTTTCTTTAGTCTATCTTTTTCCCAATTCCTCCGCTTTTATCTTCCTTGGCCAACATGGTAAACGGAGATTTTTCCAACCATAGAGTCACTAGGAGTCGTAGTTCATTAGGAAACCTCATCCAACCTTACGCAGAACCTGAAAGGGAAATGCATAGGTTGAGACAACGCTTTTCAATGTCTGAACCAATTGGTATTGCCCTCAATTTTGATGACGCCCTTTCTGAGGAAGAATCCAATCCCCATACCACACCCTCTAGCCCTCAATCTCGTGCAAATGAGGAAATTCTGGAAAATCCCCTTCCCAAGTGCCTCAAAGATTATTCATCCCCTACCCCTCGTGGTTTTTCCAATGCTATTGTTTTTCCAAATGAACACACAGATGAGGTCTTGCGTGCAACTGATGTTTGGCTTGTCCAAAATGTATGCAAGTTTCACGGATTGAAAGCCAAAGATCCAATCCAACACATCAAGGACTTCCTGAAAATAGTGGATACCCTCCATACGGACGGGGACACTAGAGATACCTCCCGGCTACGGTTCTTTCCTTTCACCCTGTTTGAGAAAGCCAAAGATTGGTATAACAAACTCCCCTCCGAATCCATCTTCACATGGGAACAGCTTATCTCAAAATTCTATGAGAAATTCTTTCCCATAGGAAGAACTTCAACGTTGAGAGATGGAATCCTCCGCTTCCACGTGGGACCAGCAGAGCCTATCCACGAATCTTGGATTAGATTCAAGGATCTAATTAGACAAGTCCCCCATCATGGCATTGAACTCTGGTTCCTTGTCCAAATCTTTTACGATAGCGTCTCTAAAGACGACCAAAGGGGAATCAATAACTCGTCAAAAGGAAGGATAGCCAACTTAAGTGCCGAGGAAGCATGGGACAGAATTGAGGAATATGCAAATGATCAAGACGATACCTGGGATGAACCCGATTCGATCATGAGCATTTCCAAGACCATGGAAAAGCCTCCTTTTGTTAGCCGGCTGAGTAGGTTGAATGAACAAATATCTTATCTAGACAAGTCACAACCAACCAAACGACTATCAAACCCATACTTGATCTGTGATCAATGTGGCGGCCCGCATGAAGTGGAAGAATGCGAGGAGAATACCACCACCGAACAAGCATGTTTGTCGAGCCACGACATCTTTGATGATCCTTCCCTCTTAACTTTCTATCAAAACAATGATCTTACCCCTTGGGGAAATCTTGTGAGAAGTGAGGGAGGGGGAGAACATCCTGACTACAAAGTTAGGAGCACTTTTGAGGATGATCTTGGACATTTCATGCTTGAAAAGGATCTGCAATTAAAAGGCCTCGACAACCTATTCACGAGCCAACAGAATGACACAAGAACCAAATTCGCAGAACTCGACGCCATTCTTGATGGGCTCGGCAAACCTCCAACAAATCAAAGAGATCCTTTACTCGCCATCACCACTCGTGCTGGAACAACTACTAAGGATCCACCTTACCCAACCCCACAAACCAATGTCACGGAACCCGACACACCTCATGAAGAGGAGGGTGATGTGAACAATGAGACCCCTGAACAACATCCTCCGGTGACTTCCTCTTCACCTACTCCAACCAAACAACCCGTTAAAGTCCCATATCCATCCCGCCTCAAGAATCAAAAGGCTGAAAATGACAATAAGAGATTCTTGTCATATCTAAAGGACTCAGTTGTCACCATACCTCTTCTTGATGCATGTTACCATATGCCCAAATACAGTACATACTTCAAGAAGCTGCTTACAAACAGAAAAAAACTCGAAGGTCTTGTGACCCTAGGTGAAGAATGTTCTGTGGTGACTCAACGAGGACTACCCAAGAAAGTGGACGATCCAGGTAGTTTCACCTTACCCTGTTCTGTATGTTAGGAATACGCTTTTTGTATAAGAAAGATTCGGTCACCCCAGATATGATTAAGCATTGTTTAGCTCGTAGTAGTTACAATAGTTAGTTAAACGTAGTTTAGAAGTAGATTAGTTCGCGGAAGAAGGACGGGTCTTTACCCACTGTATGCCTGATCCGCAGCCCAAGTGGCAAGCCCAAGTGGCAACTCATGTACATATATACCCTCTCCATCCTTGGAGAGGGTGAACCTCCTAATCTATTTTTTCTTTTTTTGGTTTCATTCTCTCTCTAGGTTCCACTCTCTCTCTTTTCTCTCTAACTTCTCTTCTTCTTCTTCTTCTTTCTTTCATGCTTTCTTTCTTTCTATCTTTCTCTATTCGATCCATATAAACTTAAACCATACATGTTATAGGTTATTTTGGTGTTCTTCAATTGGTATCAAGAGCCAAGGTTTCATCTTAGGACTTGGTTTTATCGGATTTAATCTTGGTCTTGTGGTTTATTCGTGTGGTTCGAATAGTTTTTCTTCATTATCATTGTTTTCACCACGGTTTGATCTTGGTTGTGGCTGGTTTTAGCTTTATGTTGGTACTTGTGTGATTCGGATAGTCTTAGTTGCTTGGATTGGTGATTGGTTTGGTTGTTACTCGTGTCTATGGTGGTTTGTTCTTCGTGACAGTCTTAATACTGCTGGTGTCGTTGGGCAGGTTTTAGGTATAAAGTTTAAGTTTTTTTAAATGGTTTAGATATCTTAGTGGTCTGCTGGTTCTATATGGGATAAACTGCATAATAGTGATTTTTTTTCTTTGTCCTGGTATTCATATTCTTCATAGCGGTTACCTTCTTCTTATCAGCAGTTTCCACATTTTTCGTTCTGGTCTGTTGGGATATAGACAAAAAAGGACAGTGACTGGTTTGTATCTTTGTGACCAGCGGTTACCTCTAAAAACTAGCGGTTACTTTCTGCTCTTATACAGCGGTTATCTTTTAAGCAGCGGTTACTTTCATTGTGTACTTTTCCTAAACAATACGCTGCCCAAATTCTATCTTGTCAGCGGTTAGATATTTAAGAGCAGCGGTTTACAAATCAGCGGCTTTTTCATACAAATCAGCGGTTAATCTTACAAAAATTGGTAACAAAATTAAGTAACACATAACTAAGATCTCAGTTTGGGTCAAGCCTTTGTACGAATCCTTAAGGATTGTGTGCTCGAACACTTTACATCACAGATCTATGTTTTCAAAACTTCTATTATAATACGACAAGTAAAAGATATCATCACAAATCTCAGGTTATCTCAATCCAAAACTAATGGTTCGTTCTGAAATCGAATAAAAAATGAGATTTACATCATAGATTTTTTAAAAGATTGACACCTCTTTTAAATATCCGAAAACTATAGAAGAAGTTAATAAACAAGACTGTTATAACTCCATCTTTCATTCGGTTTGACCAAAAGAGAAACAATAATATTACACGACCTACCTGTGATCATTTACTGAAAGGATCTTGTATATGTGGTCGAAGTCTTCATAGTCGATTGTTAATGGAGAAGGTGAAACATGATTGGTGATTGATTTATCTGAGATTGATATGAGTGATTGGTTGGTTTGAGATAATCGCCTTGTTGAGTTGTGATCTGGATTATTGACTCATTTGATGAGAGATGAAATTGAAGGGGGCGGATTATGTTTTCTGAGTACTCTAGGGTTAAGTGTTATTAGGGCATATAAGATTTAGGGATTGTGTCTTTAATATACCAGTGAGATTAGGGATCTGCTTGGGCCAAGTCACATAAACTCCTTAGTGGGCTGCGAATTTTACTGCGATCTTGGGCTTCCCTTCCATCTCGTCTGGACTGTTATCACAACAAGGGGACGTTTTTTTTTATTAAGGCCGAGTATAGAAAGATTTTCTCATGTTATGTTTTCGGAAAAAATTTGGGACACGGTTTTGATTAAGCTATATTGATCCGTGATTGGTTACTAATTTTGGGCAATAGTTTAGTTTGAGCTTCAAGAATCCGGGATTGAGTAATATTCTGGGTGGTGATATTTTCGGGGTTATTATTCATCTCAATTCTTCGGTGTCTCACGGTTTCTTCATAGAATTGTTAAATCCCGTGCGCGTTCACAATCATGTCTACTACTTCAGACTCTGCCAAATCTGAGATACTCAGATTGTACGAGATGATTAAACATAAGATTCCCAAAAATGTTAAACAGATAAACGTGTATGATTATGTGTGTGCCAATGGGGATTCTTTGTGCTCAAATTCTCAAGAGAATGAAGTGCTACAGCCACAACAATTGCATCACGTTGGAAAGGAAAGCTGCATAGAATGTTTTCGACAACTTCACTCACACCTCTCAGTACTTGCTAAGGGAACTGAATTCATAATGGTATACGAACATGCTTTTGCAACACTCTTTGGTCAAGATGTTCAGATCTTCACAGACACAATGATTCTTAACTTAGATCAATTGCAACAACAACTTGACCAAGGATTATCTTCCAAAACTGGATCCATGGCTGCTCTTAGTGTACTCTACAAACAACTCCAAATATTCTTTGATTTAAAATTCACTCTGGAGTATGATTATTACAGTGAGATGACTAAAAAGTGCTTTGCTGATCACACGGGTATTGAGGTTGACACGTTCAGAGATACACTCATCCAACTCATGGGTGATGTTAAGGCGTTCATTGAGGAAAGAGCACAACACAGACGTTTAGATGACATCAAAGTGAAGGGATCTCTGGTACAATCATGTGATGGTATTAATGACTTGGGTAATACTTCGGAAGTTGGGGCAGTTGTCACGATGCGCAAAGGATCAGAAACTGATAAGCTTGACACTACCAGCAGTTCAGTGACTTCAGTCATCCATGGCATGGATTCTGATTTTAGACCGGTTAATGAACAAATGTCATGTGCTGAGGTACCCTTAACTGTTCAACATAATGTGCTCGCTAATGAACGGGAGCATAATGATCAAATCAAACTCACTTATGACACAAGTTTGTTGGAAAAGACTGATAGCAATACCATGTCTAATTCAACAAATAAGAGTCATAAAGGGGGAGAAAGTGATCAGGATGCTGAACGTGATAAATTGTTAAGTTCTGTGTTGACGGCTGATGCTTTTAAATCAAATGATATGGTTGATAAAGAAACTTTTAATGAACTTTCAAAGAGATTTTTGCAACTTGAAAAACATTGTATTTCACTTGAAATCGCAATGCAACAAAAGGAAGAAAGTTTTCAGACTAATCAACCATGTAAAAATCCGGAACTTCCTGATTTCCGTGAATTCTTTATGATTAATGATTTGAAAGCTCAGCTAGAAACAAAGAACTTGACAATCAAAAACCTGAAAAACCGTATTACTGAATTGTGTGATATGTGTAATGAAGTTAAAACCAAACATGAATGCGTTGTGATTGAATTGGAACATAATGTGGCTAATTTACTTGCTATAAATGAGACTTTGAAACATCAGTGTAATGAGTTGTGTGAATCTTTCAAAGATACTAAAACTAAGACTTTAGAGCAGATAACCTCTTTGACTGCCAAAAATGATGATTTCAAAGTTCAACTTCTGGAAAAGGGTTTCACAATTGCAGCTTTAAAAAATGAGCTAAGAAAAGCAACAGGGGATAGTGTGAACACTAAGTTTGCAAAACCATCAATCTTGCGGAAACCTGTTTCTCAATCATATAGAAACCAAGTTGTTAGGCAACCGACTGCTTTTAGATCTGAACAACCAATATTTTCAAAAACACGGTTTACCTCCCAAGTTGATGCGGAACAAGTTTTGTCAAAACCAGTCGCTCCACTTTATTTACCTAAGATCATTGCTTCTGATTCAGCTAAGCCTCAACAAGTAGTCACTCCTGATCTCAGCTCCTCTAGGATTAGTTCGAAAATAGTGTCAAAGCCAAGCATTAAGATTCAAAACACTTATGATATAAATGACTTGCACAAGAACTATAATCTAGAACTAGCTAGGAAACGGGCACTGCTTCAAAAGGATGGTATCTTAGGTTCACGACCCTGTATGGTGCCTCCTAAGCTATTGAGGAACTTTGCAAAGGTTCAACCTGCGAAGTCTAGGATTTTTAGTAAGTCACCCATAATACATGAGAAGCAAAGCAAATCTAAATCCTGTCCTAGGTGGTTACAAACTGCTAAATCAGTAGAGACTAGGAATATCGATAAGTCTTCCACTATGCATAAAAAGCTTAGTAATCCTAGACCTTGCCATAAGTGGATTCCAACTGGTAGAATTTTTAAGTGCGTTGGACTTATGTGGATACCTACCGGAAAGCTGCTTACTGATGGCAATGCCATGGTTGACCGTGAAACCCCTAAGGGTTTGGATACTGTTGTCACTAACCCATATATATGCGATCAAGTTTGTGATGTTAGTGCAGGTAGTCCTTACTCAGTTGCAGGTACATCAATCATTCACTATATGACAAAACTCAAAGTCTGGAGGCCTCAAGCAATCATTTCTCTAGCGTCAAGAGTTTTGGAATGTCGATGTTGATGCATGTGCTTTATGATGTCTGAATACATCAGTTCAGGCCTCGTTCTTCAATGACTATGACGTTTGAACACTTCAGTTTAAGCCTCGGTCCTCAATGTCTACATAATGGCGTCTGCTGACAACACTTCAGGCCCCGTTCATCAATGAAAAGAAAGGTGTACGATTCAGTGCGCCTTATCTTCGGAAGAAGAGAAATCTTCTTGGTTTTTAATCATCTTCAACAACATGCTTCATGCTCTCTCCATGTTCGTTCATTCATCAAGTGGATCTACCTTTCTTTGATCGAATTCTTATACACTTGGTTAATCAAAAATTACAACCTCGTTTGCAATTTTTGAGGGGGAGAAGGGTGAATGAAAGACATGATTGATAGTATTTTTCATTCACTTGCTACTCGGGTGAATGAAATACTTGATTGATAGTATTTTTCATTCACTTGCTACTCAATCAAAAATGGCAAACTTTGTATGAAATTTTTGAGTGTATGCTTATTCACTTACTTTGGATGCAATTTTTGATTTTTTTTGTGCATATTCAATCAAAAATGGCAAACTTAGTGTGAATAAACTACATGATTAAGTGTATTTTTATTCACTTACTACATGATGATTGATGGTTGAAGATTGGTCATTCGACTCTCCTCAGACACCTAATGCTCCATTTGCTAAGAATGACTGGGATTTATGTTTGGTGAATACTTTCAAGCTTCAAAGAATGTTGAACATCTAGTTTCTGAAGCTCCTTCTTCGGTTTAGGTTGGCTCTTGGTTCATCTTCTTCCATTTCCATTGAGCAAGATGCACTAGTTTGAAGTATTTCTCAGAATACTCACGAAACCCACTCTCCAGTTATTCTTCAAGGTGTTGATGATGACTATCATATTAATGAAGCTGCACATGAATAATGATCCGTCTTCTGGTATTTCTTTCCCAAAACTGGACTCTGAAGAATCCCCTTCTTCTCGGATTGTTGTTCCTTCTAATGTGCACTTTGTAAATCAACCACAAGAATATAAAGTAAAATGTCGGCTAAGAATTTGGAAATGGAATGTATAGTGATCACAGTGCTCACTTGGTATTGATTATTTGAGATTGAAGTGAAATTTTACGGGTATGTGTACTTAGTATCTTTGGGATCCTTGTTCGAGCCTTTAAATCTCTACTTTGACGATGACTTGGGTATCTAGTTATTTTGGTAAATCTTCTCTTCTATTGCCACAAAATAACTATCACATTCAGTGTCAAAACTCACACGAAGTTGTCGATATTCAAGAGGTGATGTACGTCTTATACTCGATGGTTGGTTGGTTGAAGAGTATAGAGTACTTAGGGATTCGACATGAAGTCTCTACACCGCTCTTTGTCATACAATGGTGCAAGTTTAAGTCACAAAAACGGGGAATTCTACTTCATTTTCAAGTTGGGAATATCGGGTTTACTTCACAATGTGGTCATAGCAATAGCCGACTGAATATAAGGGTTGATAATGATAGTCAGAGAGTGTTTCTGAAGCAGTTGATTCTCACAGGATACATCTAAGCAAATGTTGTTCTTCTCACAAAATTTCAAGTTGTATGTGCATAAAATGTGTGGCTGATTCTGAAGTATCATAACTAGCAAAGGGGAAGGAGACATACATCGAAACGCACAACGAGTACACGTGATGAGCTTTTTACTTCTTCCTAATTGATGATATTCCGGGAAGTTATATGTCATTACCACAGAGAAGATCAGTGTTCTAACTCGTTCTTTTGGTGTATTATTCCACCTACGTGGGGGAAGAGATGTAAGAAACAGTTTCTGATGATAAAAGAGGTACAAGTGTGCTTCAGGTTTTAGAGCTTCATATAATGAGACTGATTGCATCATTTCAACTAATTGGGGGAAGTGGTCTCTGGATACTTTTGGCACGCATTACTTCAGTCTTTCAGCTGGAAGAAAGATGAGAAGAACTATTCAAGCGTGAGATGATACTTTGCTAAGCTACCAAAGCTTTATAATGAGGAGGCTAATATTCGACGATTTGGTGGTGCCTAGTGATTAACTCAGCTGTGAGATTCTAGTGATTTGTTAAATACTTGCGCTTGGTGAATTGTTGTAACTTAAGTCGTTTCGATTAGTCTGATCGTAATTTGACGTTGTGGATTAATCCTTACGACTTGACTCATTACAATCGGATCTATTGTAACTTGACTTGTCACAACTTGACACTTAGTGCAGATTGTGACTTATCCAAGATCTCACTCTAAGTCATAATCGCATATCACATCTTTCGGTTTCTTTTGTTGACTTTAGTAAAATCCCGGGAGAGAATCGATCTCTCGGTTTAAGTCACAAGAGTTGTAAAACTCCGATTAAGATTATTTCATGGCATCTACAGCTTCAGGAACCTCAAACGCTTTGGTGGTGAAAGTTTAAGAAGTGTTGATTACTGTCTTCTTCAACGTACCGACTAATTCTCTCTGTTTGGTACTCATGTCAACATCTTCTTAAACCAATCAGTAATTGCTCAGGGCTCAAGAATTTCATGAATGAGTTTATCGGGATAGTTAGATTCGGGAACTACCAGGTTGACACAATTATTGGTTATGGAGATTGCGTCATCGGTAGCTGTGTAATTTCTAAGAGAATTGGATGGTGTTGATGTTCTTCAAGGAAAACGTGTCACTACCGTGTACACCATCTCTATTTGTTCGGCTAATCAACTGCGCTAACGAAAGAAGCATGCTCACAAACCCAATACTGTCAACATCTTCATAGGAGTTCTTCATACCCTACAAAATGACTACCAAGATCTAGAAAGGTTAAAAGCTAAAGCGATTGTTGAAATATTTGTTGGTTATGCTTCAGATCATAAGGGATGCCGAATCTACGACATACGAACCCGACAAATCTTGGAAACCATTCACGTCACATTCTATGAGCTGTCTGAGCAAATGGCTTCTACACACATCAGTGTAGGACCCGCTTCTAAACTTTTGTCTTTTGAACCAACCCGCTCAGTTATTGTATCCCACTCCTGCATGTACCGATAAGGATTTGAAGATCTTGGCTAATCAAGTGGTTGATGAATACTTTGAGCCGCCAATTGTTGATACACCGGTACCACCAGCCATCTCAGCTCATGTTCCAAACGATCAAAATGGTCCATCTTGTTCTTTTTCAATGGCTCAAGACGCTCCATCAGCAAGTCATTCATCAACTTCATCATACATACAATCTCCTTCCGTACATCAAGGTACTGCAGTCGACGAATCGTTTGAAGTAAAACCATCTGCTCCACCTGATGTTGCTCCGTTCAAAGATACATTTGCTCCTGAATCTTCTTCTATGGCTTCTTCTTCAGGAGATCTTTACACGAGCACATCAGTTTCCTACCCACAACCACATGATCTTCACTATAATGGAAATCCTGCATAACCAGTGTCCACACGGAGTTATCTGAACACACATGCCTTGTGGTGCTTTGATAATTCCATACTATCCAAAGTCGAGCCTAAAGATTTTAAGATTGTCTTATCAGACGAATGGTGGCTCAATGCAATACTAGAAGAAAGACATGAATTCTATCAACTTGAAGTATGGGAATTGGCACCATATCCAGACTGTGCAATGATTATAGCTCTTAGATGGATCCTTAAAGTGAAATCTGATGAGCATGATAACGTTCTGAATACAAGGCAAGGGTTGCTGCTAAGGGTTACCAGTGGTTTGGAGAGTCTCATGCCAGTATCACTCTAAAGTCTTCAGGAAGGGAATGAGGAGTAATGGATTTGCTTCATATATCCTTTTATATAATATAATACCCAGAAAAGAAAAATACAAAAATATAAAACCTATAAAAACCATAAAAATCAGAAAAACTCAAAAATACCAAAAATAGTTTGTTTCTTAGGCATGTCTTCTGGCATCGTCAGAAGTTCAAAATGTTTTTTAAAACATGCCTATATGGCTTACAGTCATTTCAGGTTGTAACCCGCACTTCAACATTATGGCTTGCAGTTACTTCAGACTGCAACCCGCGCTTAAATTATGGTTTGCTATTACTTCAAATAGCAACCCGTTTTTCAAAATCCGTGAAAAACACGTTACCATGTTTTCACTGTGTGCGGATTATCCGAAAAGTTGTACGCTTCAGTGCAGCCTTTCTAGTAAAAGAAGAGAAGTTTTTTTTTTCCCAAAATCTCTTTCTTCTAAAATTCTTCAAAAGAGATTTTGTGGTGTACAAGGTGGC
>LBNU01029721.1:0-22126 GCA_014162995.1 Artemisia annua
TTAATGTAATGTACGACTATCATACTTATACCAAAACAACCGGCGCTTCTCTAAACCGAAATCATTATAACTATTATACATGTTTTACATATTGATACTACAACACTAGGAACTTCCATGTGAGGGGTTCATTAGAGTAAACCGTCGAGATGAGTTTGTGGATTGACGATTTAAAGTGTCCTGGCTCCTCGAATCGTTCTTACCTGCATGACCTCTGGATTTTGATGGCCCGAATGGTAGTACGAGATATACAAACTAAACAATTCATAACAACGTACACAAAACTACCAGTCTACATCATGATAATTATAAAGACGTATATAGCTTGTTTTACCTTAAGCATCGTTATTCAACCTAAGACATGACATCATATTCTACGGTTGCACGTAGAAGCTTTCCCGGCTTAATCCATCGATTGCGTTATACGTTTTGATAATCCATTAGTTCAAGGTGGAGTCATAGGCCCCACTTGTTTAACTCTTTTAATACTTTTTTTTAACTCTTTGGGGGAGATACATGCTCAAATACTTAATATTATGCTCGATTACAAAAATACTTTACTTGCTTGATTTACGTACATGATTTGCATTTACCATAAATACCCCTTACATACATACATGATTGTGATAAACTTATTTGCGTTATCTATTGCATTATTCAATTTGTTTGACTAGACTTGATACAAAAATTACATCCTAGACATTGCATGTTGGAAGGCCCATTAATTTGGATACATCCTAAATATTGGCGAATATTGGAGGTCAATGTAATTTGGATACAGTCTAACACATGTGCGATGTTGGATATCCATCCTAAGCGTGAAGTTAACACGGTGTTAACCGTTGAACGTTCCGGTCAAAAAATGGGTCGATTTAAACGCGGTCACTTGCTAGGTTGGGTCGAAAACGGTCAATTAAACGCGGGTCAATCCGGCCGGGTTTTGAAAGCGTCCCCGGGTCCACCAGGTTTGTTTTTAATTGGTTGTATTTAATTGTGGAGATATATTTAATTGGTTGTAACAATGTGAAGTAATCATTGTATTTTTTAAGTAATGGATAATATTTTGAAACCAATTCGACCCGGGGTAGTTCAACCCCCCGGTGAACCGCTCCGGTCGAAAAATGGGTCGATTTAAACCGGGCAACTTGCTAGGGTTGGGTCAAACGAGGTCAAATTAAACCGGGTCAACCCGCCGGGTTTGAAGCGTCCCGGGTCAACCCGGTTTGTGTTTTAATTGGTTGTATTTAATTTGGTAGATATATTTTTAATTGGTTGTACAATGTGAATAAATCATTTTACTATTAAGTAATGGGGTATTTTAATAAGAGTATTAATTACATTAATTTTCTCTCACATTTGACTTTCAATACTCAACTTTCAAGACTCAACTTTTTCAAGTTTGACCATTTTTTCATTATAGATAGTATAGATACCCGAGCAACTCCAACAACAACAACAAATGTATATGATGTGGCAACAAAATTTCCAAAATCTTCAACAAAACCCGCCTCAATTCGAGCAACAAACCCAACCACAAACCCCATCCTCACAATGTCAAGTCGACCCCGAAGCTACGTCTCCCCAAAAACACAAAAGTCGAGGTAAACGTATGTCAAAAAAATCCTAGATCAACCTAAACACCATGCCAATTAAACAAAGTCAAATCATTTGTGCAACAAAAATTATACAAAATATTAATCGATTTGAACAAATAATGAAAAGATTATGTAAAAACGCCGTGAACAAGTATTATAACTATATATGTATTAAAATTTTAGTTATAATTTTATAAAAAAATATTTAACATTACAAAATCATGTGTTACAATATTTAATTTTAAAACAAAATTATAGAAATATTATGACCCGTTATATTATCTGCCAAACCCTATGCGTGCACGGATTCTAAAGCTACTATGATACTAGACATCCAGATTTGTTTGAATAGAATCATACTAATTATAAATTAGTGACACCAAATATAAATGCGCTACTAGTAATCTACCCATCTTGAGAGCCATGTCTCACCCTTGTCAAATGCCACTATGACCGACAATTCTTAGGCGGCGTTTGGTTTGTTACTTTTAACAAAATGTAATGAAATTAGAATCATTGTAATATGTAAATGTTTGGTTTGAAAGTATAATGTTTGTAGGTCCCACCTGAATCCAATCGATAAGAGCTTAGGGTACCATAACATTTAACAAAAAAAAATCACCATTTTATCATAACACTAAAAGTTGTGATAATATAATTGAATGTGATGTATAGTTATATAAAGTTTTTTTTTTTTTTTTTTTTTTTTTTNCTATATTGGTAAAATATCTTACTTTTTACAATATGATACATCCTCTAAACCTTTATATTGCCTCGTTGATAATCGGCAACACTAATTTGCATATGAAAAACATCTTCTAATGATCGAAAACTCAATTATATTACGAACATTCCAACAAGCACATGGGGGGATAAAAATTATAATTCACAAAATGGGAACAAAGTTTCCATAATGGTCTATGGGATCTTATTCACTTTGACTTGATCAACTTCATCTTTAAATATATCCATTCAACCTTTATTTACGACAAAATAAATATCCATTGTAAAGGTGCTTATTCTCATATTCGGTCCTAAAAGAAAATACAATACTTTTACTTAACCTATAGTTTAACAAAGTTTTTAACTAATAATAGACTACAATCCTACCTATTATCAAAGGAATATTTCTAAAATATGTCGATATACATTTATGGTGACAAGGAGAATATTATTTCAACATAGTTTGCGAAAACAAAACTTGACCCTAATGTCAAATTACGTTCCTCATTGGTCTAGAACATTTCTTTATGTCAAATAAGTTCTCGATACGACACTACTACATCAAATCAATTGTTAACTCATGAAAACATTGTATTATTTGTCTTTTTTCCGAAGATTTTTTTTATCCACCTTTGTTGAAATAGTAGCAAATTTAAAGTTGTGAATTATTTAACATAATTACCTCTTAAAACATAAGAGAGACTACTTAAACCGATGTAAAACAAAAGAAGTCCAACAACACCTACATACTGAATTTGACTGAGCGAGATATGAGAGAGGTAAGATGTAAACATGTACACTCATGCAGGTGACTGCTTCTAGAAGGACAAACGAAGTCCAAAAATATAAAGATGTATATGGGGAATAATAAATTAGGTAAATGTCTAAAATAGTGAAAGGTATCTTGAATGGTTGTGATTCAAAGACATATAGGGCACACATGATATCATAAATAGTGTGAGAACGATATTACATTTTAATCAATGTGAAATATATCTAGTCGAACAATAAGATCTTGTTTTATACATATATACATTAATACCTAATCTCATTCGCTAGTGCCTTATGTATTGTATTAGTAGTGGCAGTGGCAGTGGCACCGGGTGGACGGTCGATTCGCTCTTAAGTTGAGTAATCGTTTTCCAAACTTATTCATTGGTGACACCAAAAATATGTTAACTTAGAAAGTTTTGACACGAGATTTCATCATGTGGTTGTTGTTGGTTACAGATGGCTATAACATAGTCGAAATGCATACTTCACAAAAACAAAAGTTATATCATATTACCTCAATAAACGACATTTGTATATGTTGAAAACCATATATGAGATGGTTTTCTATCAAGCTTACATGTGTGCGTACGTATTGACAAAAATATTTTCTCACACTTTGTGTTGCATTAGAAACACGTACGTAGTCTATCATCCCCATTGTTACCACCAATTATAGGTAACTAGCAGGGTACCCGCGCGATGCGGCGGCGGGTACCCTGTAATAAAATTTTCGGCGATAAGTATCTTTTAATTTTATGTTTTTCGTTACAACAACTTTATAGATTGTGAGAATTTTATATTTGAGTAATTTTAACCATGCTGGTCTTTTAAGTTGCGTATGTTATGTTTTTATGCTCGTGTTTTAAGGGGGTGTTTGTGAATGCTTATTGAAAACTGATTATGAGTTTTGAAAACGCATAATTAGATAATTAGCTGTTATAAAACGTGATTATAAAACATAGTGTTTGGATTTAATTATGATGTTTGATAACGTAATAATCAGATAATAAGTTTTCAAAGTGTTTGACAAATCAAATTAATAAATAATTACCTTGTAAAATTAACAAAAAGGAAATTATTATATATTATTGAATTAATCAAACTTAACTTTCTATAACTAAACTTCTAAGACATTTTTTTTTTTTTTTTTTTTTGATTGATAACCATGGTTTCTGACCATTTTGGTCGACTAATCCACGGGGATTGAACCCACCACCACACAGACTCAAACCAGGTGAAGCCCTCCCTTTTCAGGAGGTTGGCGTGACCACTTAAGGTTGTTTGCACCTAGTAGGAATTGAACTTAATGGGCTTTAATGGGCTTTACAATTTATAAAAGAAATTATAGTGAGTTATATTTTTGTTACTTAATGGGCTTTACAACATAGACCTATAGAATCTGTCTATTGTTACTGGGCTTATACTGATATAACGAAGTATATGAAGTTAAAATCAGGGTTACATCTTTTTGTTCTGCCTGCGCCTCTTTTCGTCTTTCTCAAAATATCTATTTCTCACACTAACAAAATATTCAGATAGGTGAACAAGAAATGCAAAAAGTTAAATTAATATTAACAAAGAAGAAGATGGATGCGGGCAGTTTGGTAAATTGGCAAAGAAAGGAAAATCACGTTCTAAAAAAGCATGTATGGATCTACTTTTCCAAAACCGTGTTTTGATGCTTCTGAAACGCAAATAATCAAGCCTTTTATTTTCTTTCCCACACACCCCATAAGCGCTTTAAATAAGTCAAGCTTCTAATAGATCGATGATGAGGTTTTCTTTTGTGTTTTCGAAGTCAAGCTTCTAATAGGTGTTCATAGAGGGTGTTCATAGAGGGTTGTACTTTAGGTTTAAATCATTGTAAATTTAGGTGTAGGGGTGTTTTAAAGGCTATTTAATGT
Organism: Artemisia annua; assembly: GCA_014162995.1. Taxonomy (NCBI): domain Eukaryota; kingdom Viridiplantae; phylum Streptophyta; class Magnoliopsida; order Asterales; family Asteraceae; genus Artemisia; species Artemisia annua. The sequence goes on from LBNU01029721.1 coordinate 4,997, forward strand.
ATATATTTCTGTATTTCGGTCTGAATTTCGTGTCGTGCATGTTTTGCTTGTACACAATGCTTTAAATCATTGTAACTTTAGGTTTAGGGGTGTTTTAAAGGCTATTTAATGTATGTATTTATGTATTTTGGTCTTAATTTCGTGTCATGCATGTTTTGCTTGTACACAATGCTTTACTTGTTGTAATTATAAAGATTCATTGCTTTAAAGTGTTGTAAACATTGCATAATTTTTTGTACATTTGAAATTTTTGGAGAGAGATTCATTTGTGTATTATATGTAGTATAGATATATATTTTCTTAAAGACTCGTGTCGTGTTGATAGTTTAATTATCACCCTCTTATTCTCCCTCCGTCATTAAATAAGTATGTTTTGAACCTTTTTTTGTATTTTTTATTTTAATCTTAAATATTATGTTAAAGCTGAAAATAATAATAATAATAATTTAAAAAAAAAAAAAAAAAAAAAACTTTAAACACTTAAAGCATGACAATTATTTTTTAACAAATTGAGTAAAGTAACAAGCATGTATATATATGTTTGTGGATCCACAAAGTCACACAAGATAGCTTTTACCGGTACGTACATTACAACATTAACAAAGAATAAATTAGAAAGTGTCATAGTCATTCATTGTAATATATGTGGATAGATCGAATAATCATGATTTATTTATTGAATAGAATTACACATGAAAGTGACATGCATCAAACTATAAAACATTTTTAATATCTAGGTCAGAAAATTAATTATGTGGTAGTTGTGACTTATCGCGTCAACCTCATGATCAATCAACAGTTTTTATAGTATAATTAAGATTAATGATGTTGAAAATAACAATGCTTATTGGTTAGAAATTTCTTCATCGACTTAAAATTAAACAAGATTAGATATGGTTGGAAACAAGGTAACGTAAGAGATTGTATTCTTGATTATATTCGATGATTACATGAATTATCTATGAAGGAGAGCGTTGTTGGAGTAAAATTCCGCAAAGTAATTTAGCACGTAATGAAAGTTGTAACCCTCAATTTAAGTGCGCAATGAGATAACGAGTTATTGCATATGATATGATGCCAAACCTAATTTCTTGCTTGATTTCGTAATAAATGTTTCATTTCTAAAAAAATAAATAAAATAAAATAAAAGGATATCAGACCTAATCGATCATTACGTTTTTTCATGCACTATATACACCTTCAACAAACACAACCTTAGATCAAGTATACACACACCATGCTTAAACAATGTAAATCAAACCATCATAAATCCACATGAATTAACTTTTCAAACTATATGTCACAAACCTAAGCCAAAAACAAGTGACAAAACGTGTATAATCAAATTAGTATATAATCTTATAATATTGTTGTTAAAGGTCACATACTCACATGAATTACATAATTTAAAAGGTATGTGGTGTAGCAAAGTATCAATGAGATTCTGATTCTTTTGAATTATTGGTTGTAAATAATTAATCATTTGTACCTTTAATTATTTTTTATGATTTTATTTTGCTAAATTATTTTGTGTGTCCTAAGATAGTCATGTAATAACAACAAGAACATATATTATACGTTAGAAAATAGTACTCCATATGTAAAATCGGCAGAATTGGGTATGTTGTTGTTGTGATATGATATAAACTTTAATTTGGTGAAAGCTCTTACGGTCCATGACAGAAAGCGAAAAGGTAGACCAAAACCAATTATCGAATCGAAAACAAAATAACCGAATCCATCTAAGCTAAGCTAATCAAATACTCCGTAATTGCTTTTTGGCTTGCTAGGTGTGCATGTGTAGTTCAAGGTAAATGAATCACCATACACTTGATTTGGTGATCTTTTTTAAACAAGATTTGGTGATCTTGAAGTGGAATAATCCTAGTGCATGTGTTTGTACTATATACTATTAAAAATATAAAAACTTAGTAAAATATTGAATTCTTTATCTGGAATTTGGAATATGCTAGCAGAAGAATTAAAATCTTTTGAATATTTTAATTTTTAAGATATGTGGATTTCTATTGAATTATTGTAAACTCAATCAGACTCTTTCAGTTTCCTATATAATACTGGGCCAATATTTTAATTCAAGACTTCACACTCATTGATACATTGTTAAATTACTATGCATAAATGTTTAAATACAAAAATGGATACTGAAATTTAATTAACTAAATATGTACATATATATACTATTGAAGTGGCATATCAAGAAGAATAAAAAAAAAAAAAAAAAACTCAACTTATCCAATCTGGGACCTTAAATAATCCTGTAAGTCATTAAACCAAGCCATGTTAATCAGCTACCTACATATTTGAGACCAAAGTTTTGTGCTTTAATTTCTACACGACCAAGGATCGTCTTACACGACCTAGGGTCGTTTTACAACGATACTCATAAGACGAGGGTGTACGGTCCCATGTTAAAACTGTTTTGTTCATGTAAGAGCATTAGCTACGGAGGCTTTATACTCGACAACACTTTTCGATAACCTTGTTGTTACCACTTACCACTGATATGTGTACACTATGAATATGTATCTAACTAGAGTGTTCACTGATATGTGTACACTAAAGAAAATGAATAGATGTAAGCAATGATGCAAGCAAAATTAGATCAAGATTCTTAATTACAAAGACAACTCATAAAGATTGTATTAAACGCAATATTAGTAGGAGCCTATGAATTCTTTAAGGTAACTTAAAAATGGAATCGAGTTGTTACAATATACTAGACCAAATCCAAGAAAACAAATAGAAATATGAATTTTATGAATTGATTATTTATTTACAACTAGGGGGTGATTACACAAGTTTAGGACCCATGATAGGGGAAGGAACATAGACTTTACAATGACGAATGCATTTTGATGGTGAATCATTTTGTCCACTACCATAACTACAACTTACTTGTGGGCCCATTGGTGGGACCTACTTGCTCATTCTTGGCCACCCAATACGCCATCATCAATTTTATAAAATTAACAATTTTTTTTTTCTATGAAAATGACGCTAATATAAACATAGTTATGTTTGATTTGTAGTCATCGCAAAGTGATGTAAGTTTTAGCATAAATTTATTGACTGATATTAAGATAGTTTATGTTAGAGGAATACACATTTTAGTAAGATACATGATGTCGTAGGTGTTCGGAGGACATGTGCCGGAAGACACGTGCGGATGTGCCTCACATGTCCAAAAGATCATTGTCTGGACGACAAGGACGGATAGATGACGTAACGAGAGCCACGTGTTATCTCAAAACCGAGCATGAGCCGCCTAACCTGATATTACGGGATATTGTCCCCATATGGACATGACGCCTAACATCTACGCTAGGCATAGCTCGGCTCACCATTTCTCGGTGTTGCCAGGTACAGTAATTGGGGTATTTAGGGTAGTAAACCTTATTCAGTTCTCGACAACTCATTTATTATGCATTTACTCTATCATTTATTGCTCAGACTTCCGGCCCTCACACATATAGTTACTCTCACGCCGGAGTTTGGTCTTAGGTCAAACCCAAAGCAAAGCTAACTCGTTTCTTTCATCTGTGTTAGGTGCTCGAAGGATGTCATTGATCAAGTCCGAAAGACCTTACGCACTCGATCTAAAGAGCTGTAATTTACTTCTACAAATTAACGTCATCCTGGGATTGAATTAAGTTATAAACCTTCCATAAAAGTTGCATTTTTTCTTGGATGTTTCTAACATGTATTTGAATTAATTTTAAACCTTCCATAAAAAGTTCAATTTTTTCTTGGATGTTTTCTAAAATGTATTTGTACCTTCAGTCCATTAAATTATACCAAAAATTACTACTAGCACTTACCTGAATAATACAGCCAAAGCCACAACGATTTAGACAAAGTCACAAATCCAACTAAGAAAAAGTCTTCAAAATTATACAATTCTAAAGTATGCTCTATAAACTTAACATATAATATTCTGATTAGTTAATAATCTCCATTAATTAATGGGCATATGTCAAGTTGTTTATGTTAAAATCAATATACTTATATTAAAACTAACTTTTAAAAATTTCAATGCTATTTTAATTTTAGTGGATAGTGAGAGTGATCTCATCCTCCATAATTCTCTCAAAAACATCATTAAACTGTGTGGGAAATTTCTTGAGAATTATTGATTTTATAGTGACCTCATATTTTACTTTTAGTTCCTCAATAATGTAATCAAATTTGCTTTTGGTATATGAGAACTAAGAGTCCCCGTTACGGCACTCCCTCCCTGACGCGTCCTAGCTCAAAAGAAAAGAGAAAATGGCCGTATATATGACCGAGTTGTTGGAACCAGTTTGTGTGTGCGAATGTTTTATTTAATTGATTTTTTTGGGTATATTTGTGTTTAAGTGGGTATGTTTTTGGTGGTGTCCTCGATCACCCATTACGCCCAGTTTGCCATGAAGTTGTTGTACATAGAGAGAAAGTTGATGTGGCAGTGACGTCCTCAGTCCTGTTGTGATAACCATTTCGGGTAGCCTAAAGGGTGAGAGCAGAAAGAGAACGAAGAAAGCAAATATTACCTTTACAAGCCTTACATATAACTGTTATCAACGTTGGATCAATTGCAACTTTGAGCATACATCATCTATGCAACTTACTCTAAATAAGCACCATAAAAATTGTCAAGTTTAGATAACAAAATTATTACGTAAGATTGATGGTGCTACTGATGAAGTTGCCCCAATTGAGAAGGAAAACACTAAGACAAGCACTTCTTTGTACTTTGTACCCATATGGACATGAAAACGTCGGGTCCATTCTTTTAAAAGACGTTAGATAACAACACATGAAGAAAAAAAAAAATCCAAAGCTCTTCGTCATTTTTGGTTCCATTCTCGATTGCATATGAGCCGTCCTCTTTTATCCCCTTTCGACTATTATGATTTATGGCATTTATAGGTCTCACACGATTGTTACTTCATGTACATTTTGTTTCGGCCACTTTATGTGTCAAATTGACATGTTTACATTCTCAAAGTATACCACTGCCTAAAACATTTGGTTAAAAATCATGAGATTTGATTGGGTAAATTATTCTTGCACGTGTAAGTCACACGCGTCAAAATGAGAATATGATTCTAAAATTACTGCATGTCACCTTCAAAACTTTATAAAAATGTGACAAGCTTCGTCTTCTAGTCTCGCCATAATGTACTTATGCCAAATATGGGTCCCAATTCAACATTATTTAAATTCACATTCACATAAAATTCACTCCAAATTCACATAACATTTCTTTTATTCAATCATAACAAACCTTATATATAGAACACAACTTCTAAAACAAAGGTCACTCTATACTTTGATAAACTAAACTTGGGTCGAAACCCGAAGTGCATACCCAGTGACAAATTTCTGCGTCCGTACCATTTATGATCAATGGCAAAAGGCCGCAAACTCACGTTTAGCCAGAGTGAAAGGTTTCTAGGAAGCTACAACAACAACAACACCCACGTGGACGATGACGTGGAGCTCGGAGAAGATGACATGTGGTCTATGGTCGATGACATGGTCATAGAAAAAACCGAAAAAAACCATCCTATTGATGGCGCGTGGAATGCACCACGCGCCATCATTTGCAACAACCGCCGCCGAGCTGGACTCTCGGTGGCGTTTGATGACCAGCAAGGAAAAAGGATAGTTCATCAGTTCCGGAACGGTGGTGACGTGTCATCGCCACGTGGACGTCAAGTTGCCACGTCAGCACCGGTCAACGTGCCAGACTGGTCAAAGATATACCGAGTAGACTCTGTAGAGTCTATACATAATGATGACTCAGATGATGAGTCATCATCGGATCATATGGTCCCACCACATGAGTATTTGGCGCGTAGCCACAGGTCCGTTTTTGAAGGCGTGGGTCGGACTCTAAAGGGTCGTGATTTGAGTCGGGTTCGGGATGCTGTTTGGAGCCAAACCGGGTTTGACGGTTAGCCCACCCGAATTGTATAAAAATGAACAATTTTCGTATTTTTGTTGCTCCATTATTATTTAGACTTGAACAAGTTAAATATATTTCGAATTTTAACTCATTAATATAGTCCAAGTTTAGTCCTGTGGAACAAGTAACACAACTTTTGTCTAATCATTCGAGCTTCATATTAGTAAGTTGAGTTAGGTGGCGATCGAGCCAATCATTGATCGTGTTATATATATTGTTTGCCTTTAAAAAAAGAAAAAGAAAACATGACGCCTAAAATTGTAAAGTGAAGTGTCTTAAATGTTGTGAGACTAATTCACAATGTGCGTGTGGCACTTAGCGACTCGGTTTCAGCGACATAAAGCTCTCTTTGTAAAACTTTAAAGAAAATACTACTATAAGAATTAAGAAACTATCAAGTTAGATAAAGTTTAATAATGAGTAGGAATTGAGTCATTGTCAATAATTAGGTCACTCCATATTATAATTAGTTGATTAACTTTAGGCAATAGTGGAGCTGTGGAGAAAGATAAAAAAACGAAACAAAACAAATCTGTCCATTTTCAACAACTTTATTTTATGGAATGAATTCGTTTTGGTCATAGATCATGTTACGAGAAATGGCACTAAGTTGTTTCCATTATTGGTAAAAATTTTGCGTGATCAATTTCTTTAAAATTTAGCATCGACTAATTGGATACGTATAAGTTCACTTGAATGTTAATTACGTATCCATCTTTGTAATTTGGTTCTTTTTTCGACACTTGTTATGACATGCACACATTGGGTATGAATTGTGTTCGCCGAGGTTCTTGTTGATCTCTTACCTTAACCGGAATGCTAGAAATAGGAAACCAAAACGGCGAAACATTATCAAAACGGCGTAACCATTGAGGTTTTGTTTCAACGCAGGCATCTTCGGTTTTATTACTTCTGACACTCGTTACAAGCAACAAGCATATTCACTGGAAGTCACATTTGTTAGAAGTTGAAAATAAACAAGATATTTATTTACACCCACTTTAATTAAAAAGTTTGAATAGAAAGAAAAGAGAAAATGGATGGTAGTTGTTGGAACAAAAATATTGGATGGAGAGTTGGAGAGATACTCTTAATGGGGTTCACCTTTTTTAAGAAAGTGACATCTTTGGTTGTGTTTCATTGCTTCTCTTGTTCCAATTGCAAACTAAAATACACTTTTGGTCGACTACATATCATAGTCGACGGGTTAATCAAAACCCGAACCTGTTGGATCGGATTTGAGTGCCGGTTGGCTGGTTTGGAGGTGGTTTTGAAGTCGTTTATGCTGCTTTGATTTGTCTTTTCTACGGGTTTGAGTCTTATTTAATATTAATGTCTGCCATTTTATCCAACGGATATTTAGTAGGAGAAAACCGATACCCACATGGGAACCTGACAAACTAATGAATGACACTAACCGGCCATTTTAGTGGTTCACTGAACGTGATCGTATCTCATATAAATCAATTATGTGGTCCTCGTCCAATGTACATTTGTGAACTACTACACATGCATAAAAAAGTTGCAAATTGTGAGGAAAAAAAGAACCTTTTTTCAGATTTTAATTCAGCACAATCATCACGAACACATGTTTACGTGTGTATATATGTGTTCCATTTCTTAGTAAATCAGTTTACATTGCGAGTCCGAGTAAATTACAAAGATATGTTTATGTGGTTAGCGTAAACCAACACATATAGTCTCTTGATTTCTTTTGACGTAGATAGATCAACTTGAAAACTCTTAACACTTTACATTCTCTTAGTTTAAAGGCTGTTTAATTTTAACAGTAAAACATCACCAGTTTTGTAATTGTCTAGTAAGTAAATATGATAATGACAATTTTATGACAGTTACCAAATGAGGTCGTTCTACAACTTACTGAAAAATGTATGATCATTTAAGCAGACTAAAATCTGAAGTCTATTACCATTACAAGTTATTTTTTATTTATTTATTTTTTTTTTTGGTAAGAAGTTTAATGGTACATAGGTTTACTAAGTAGAGCTATAGTTAAGTTCAAAAAAAAAAAAGTAGAGCTATAGTTGTTGATGTTTTGGGCAGTTGAGTGGGCTTGGGCCGATCTCCAAAACTGGGCCTGCTGATCTTTTAACATTTCAGTAGCTTTTGGTTAAAAGTTTTCATAGAATCATAGATGATCAAATAATATTAACTAGTTGATTCTTTTTTAAATACAAATATTTCATTAGATGATAAGATATAGTTCTGAATATCTTTAACTGCGTGATTAATATGTTTTATCATTAGCTGAGCGTTTAACGTGTACTCATCTAACGATCTAGCGATCGAATACATGCAATTCATATGACTTGATCCTGGAAAAATAAGTTTAAGATCTTAAGTTTTGTACATACAACAATTGCTGATCGTTTTATGTTTAAATCACTAGCTTGTTTTACCTAAAGATAACCCGACCGTTGAACCATCAACATCACCAAAATAGTAAAAATCATGCAACAATCACATTCGTTTGTATGTAATATGTGCAAACAGTGACGGAACTTGAACATTTATTATTATTATTTTTTTGTGCGTGTGTGTTTATGTGGTGGGGGGGCGTGAGAGCGAATTTATTTTTGGGGGTCGAATCGGAGATTTGTTTGTATTATCAACTAAATTACTCCCTAAAACCTATAATATTTACACTATTTGCCGCATTTATTTATTTAGGGGGGGGAGGGTTTCCCTACCCTTAAGAGTTCCGCCCCTGTGTGCAAAGCAACTAACTTAAAGTGGGATTGGAATGAGATTTAGATTTGTAAAATATTATTTGTTACAAATAAGATATAGAGAAAAGAAAAATGCTCGTAGAATTTGGAGCTGATATCAAATAGGACGTGAGACCAATTAAATAAATTTATATCTTTCCATCAGAACCCACTAGGTCACCCTAGTATGATATCTTTCATTCATTTTCTTGTGTAAAAAAAAAGTACCAAATAATTATTATGAAATTTCTTTGAATTCAAACCTTCTACAGGCCCTTAGTTATTATGGTACTACCTCTGTCTCAAATTATAAGTTTACTTTCATTTTACAAAGTTTAAGAAAAGTGGGACCCTTACAATACTAACTAATAAAAATTCATTCTCACCCACTTAAAAATATTTTGATTGGTTGAAATCAAAATTGGACATTAATTTTGAGACAATCAAAACTATCAAAGTGGACTTATATTATGGGACGAAGGAGTATGATTTTTGTGTGTTTGAGATTGATTTGACCCGCAACAACTTTATAAGTGTGTCAATCATTTCGTATTTGGTATGCATCTCATATTTCTTTTTGTTTATATCGTAGTCCTAAAGTGTATTTACTTAACACGATTTTGTTTGTTTATTTTTAATATTCAAAAATGTATTTGGTGAACATTAAACTTCAAGCCTAGAAGTAACCTCAATTAAAATCATATTTATATTAAATGAGCTAAAACTTTCAATTTCTAACACGTAAACATGTGCTTGATGCCTGGATGGTTGCATACTTGCATGTTAGCCAAACCTTATGCTAAAACAAAAGCATGGCCCAAAACACCTTCTTGAAGTAAATAATTGCTACGTCGTTTAATCTCTAAAAAGGTAAATACAACGAAATGACATGCCTAGATTTCATTTAAGTAGACACATCCAAAATGACCATCTATACTAATAAATCTAAGATCTAGTAAAAGTATATATTTACCTACCAAACAAACCCAAAATGTAGCTCGTACCGTTTATACAATAAAAATTGTGATTTTGACTTGTCTAACAATATTTGAACCATTGAGTAAATACAATGTACTCTCACCGGTTATAATAAATGTCTATCGTCTCAATCCACTAAAATATCTTTTTATCGATTGAAATACAAAATTGACGTTTAACGGTACATGGCAAAAACAAAAGAAGGTGAGATGGTACATTTTTCCAACACACCCTATGGCATATGATCGCAAATATTTAATTAAGATGGTGAGCCATCTCAAACTAGTAATATGGACACTTATTATGTGACTGAAGGGGTACGTTCTAACAAGAGGGACACTATAGTTATTGCTAGATCTTTCTAGATAGAGTAAATTGGAAAATCCGTCCTTGAGGTTTGCCCAAATTGCAGGCACAGTCTCTACCATTTTGAAAGTCGGACACCGTTTCTATAAGGAACTCTCAAGTGCAAGTTTTGCTCCTGACCAAACATAAACGACATAAATACCCTTTATCTCTTTGTCTACCGGTTTGGGGCATTCCTATCATTTCATTTTGGTCAGAGACGAAAATTGCAATCAAAAGTTTCTTACGAAGATTGTGTGTGCATTTTCAAAAAGATAGAAACTACATCTATTATTTGACTTAACTTCGGGGACGGTTTTTGAATTTACACTTCTGCAAATGAATTAATCAAATTCGGAACGAGCAAGTTTTAACTTTATGTCCATATATGCTGGATATATTTTTTCCTTCTTTTGTTTTAATTAGCGAATATGCTTAATGGTACATGGCACATATATTCTTCGTTGAAATAATATGGTACGAGACTCGCATGTTAATACTAAATAGAGTAAATTGCATTTTTGCTCCATATGATTTGGTCAAATTGCAGGTTTTGTCCTCAAAACTTTGAAAGTGCAGCGATAGTTCTTATTTTGAAGTTTGGATTGCATTTTTGGATCCAAATCAAAATGAGGACTTTCGATTCACTTTCAAAGTTTTTGAGATCAAAACTGCAATTTGGTCAAACCACAGGAACCAAAAATACGATTAACTACTAGATACATTTTTTTATGGACTAGATACATTTTTTTATGTATTACTTATATGCATAGAGCATAGTGCTTAGTTTTCTGTCGTTTTGGTTTTGTTTTAGGCCGATTATGTCAAAGTTCCAACGGGAGGTTATTCCTGCTGAATAGTTCATATGAATGAGGTTATTCCACAGGGACAAAATGTTTTGATACGTACATACTTATCCATTTATCATATCGTATACACAGTAAACAAATGAGATTTTTTCTGTTCAATTTATCTTCGAAACGAGTTATCAAATATGCATGTCAATTTATGACTTTTAAACCTTCGGGAGTACTATTTTTGAATGTAAGAATTCAATTATGAATATATGTCACTTTATGTCTATGTACCTTTGTGTTTGTATTTAACGTGAAATTCAAGAACGAGATTTGAGCTGAGAAAAAGTATATAATTAACGTGGTGGGATCTATTCAAAAAAAAAAAAAAAAAAAAAAAAAAAAAAAAAAAAAAAAAAACGTGGTGGGATATTATAGTACGTCATCGAAAGCTCATAATAATATGTACGTGGTTTTACATGAAAGATGCAAAGTTCTATTTTTTATATTACATATCATTGTCTTGGCATAAATATATTTAAGACTGAAAACTTTATTTGACGGTAAAGTTTGTTGGAAGTTAATGAATTGCACTTAAGACTGATCGATAACTTTCTCTGACATGATCAAACATATACGTTGTTTCAGTACAATTATTGTAGCTTCGAACATGCTCGTGATTCTTCACACAAGGCATTCCGACAGGTAACATCTCCAGATACGTAAAAAAAAAAAAAAAGTCGTGCCTAAAATTGTAAAGTGAAGTGTCTTAAATGTCGTGAGACTAATTCACAATGTCCGTGTGACACTTAGCAACTCAATTTCAACGACTGATTCGGCTCGTAACATAAATCTCTCTTTGTAAAACTTTAAAGAAAATACTATAAGAATTAAAAAACTATCAAGTTAGATAAAGTTTAATAATGAGTAGGAATTGAGTCATTGTCAATAATTAGGTCACTCCATATTATATTAGTTGATTAACTTTAGGCTATAGTGGAGCTGTGGAGAAAGATAAAAAAAACAAAACAAAACAAATCTGTCCATTTTTAACAACTTTATTTTATGGAATGAATTCGTTTTGGTCATAGATCATGTTACGAGAAATGCCACTAAGTTGTTTCCATTATTGGTAAAAATTTTGCGTGATCAATTTCTTTAAAATTTAGCATCGACTAATTGGATACGTATAAGTTCACTTGAATGTTAATTAAGTATCCATCTTTGTAATTTGGTTCTTTTTTCGACACTTGTTATGATATGCACACATTGGGTATGAATTGTGTTCGCCGAGGTTCTTGTTGATCTCTTACCTTAACCGGAATGCTAGAAATAGGAAACCAAAACGGTGAAACATTATCAAAACGGCGTAACCATTGAGGTTTTGTTTCAACGCAGGCATCTTCGGTTTTATTACTTCTGACGCTCGTTACAAGTAACAAGCATATTCACTGGAAGTCACATTTAGTAGAAGTTGAAAATAAACAAGATATTTATTTACACCCACTTTAATTAAAAAGTTTGAATAAAAAGAAAAGAGAAAATGGGTGGTAGTTGTTGGAACAAAAATATTGGATGGAGAGTTGGAGAGATACTCTTAATGGGGTTCACCTTTTTTAAGAAAGTGACATCTTTGGTTGTGTTTCATTGCTTCTCTTGTTCCAATTGCAAACTAAAATACATTTTTGGTCGACTACATATCATAGTCGACGGGTTAATCGAAACCCGAACCTGTTGGATCGGATTTGAGTGCCGGTTGGCTGGTTTGGAGGTGGTTTTGAAGTCGTTTATGCTGTTTTGATTTGTTTTTTCTACGGGTTTGAGTCTTATTTAATCTTAATGCCCGTCATTTTATCCAACAAATATTTAATAGGAGATGACCGATACCCAAATGGGAACCCGACAAACTAATGAATGATACTAACCGGCCATTTTAGTGGTTCACTGAACGTGATCGTATCTCATATAAATCAATTATGTGGTCCTCGTCCAATGTACATTTGTGAACTACTACACATGCATAAAAAAGTTGCAAATTGTGAGGAAAAAAAGAACCTTTTTTCAGATTTTAATTCACCACAAATCACAATCATCACGAACACATGTTTACGTGTGTATATATGTGTTCCATTTCTTAGTAAATCAGTTTACATTACGAGTCTGAGTAAATTACAAAGATATGTTTACAGTGGCGGAACTAGGATTTCAAAATAGGGTATGCACTTTTGCTCGAATGGTCCTCGAAGGGTCCTCGAAGGGTCCTTGAAGGGTATGCACCCTATGTTTTTTACACTACCCATCGAATTTTAGGGTATGCACGTGCATACCCGTGCTATAAGCTAGGTCCGCCCCTGTATGTTTATGTGGTTAGCGTAAACCAACACATATAGTCTCTTGATTTCTTTCGACGTAGATAGATCAACTTGAAAACTCTTAACACTTTACATTCTCTTAGTTTATGTCTAGTAAGTAAATATGATAATGACAATTTTATGACAGTTACCAAATGAGGTCGTTCTACAACTTATTGAAAAATGTGTGATCATTTAAGCAGACTAAAATCTGAAGTCTATTACCAATACAAGGCCCTTTTTTTTTTTTTTTTTTTTTTTTTTTTTTAAAAGAAGTTTAATGGTACATAGGTTTACTAAGTAGAGCCATAGTTAAGTTCAAAAAAAAAAAGTAGAGCTATAGTTGTTGATATTTTGGGCAGTTGAGTGGGCTTGGGCCGATCTCCAAAACTGGGCCTGCTGATCATTTAACATTTCAGTAGCTTTTGGTTAAAAGTTTTCATAGATGATCAAATAATATTAACTAGTTGATTCTTTTTTAAATACAAATATTTCATTTTTTTTTTTTTTTTTTAGAAAGGCAACATCTTATTATGAACCATAAAAAAGAAAACTAGGATACAATACAAGGCATCCCACCTCAATTAACAAGCTACTTAAAAGAGGATGAGACCCAAGCTACAAAATACAAACCAAACCAAAACAAAGAAACTATTTCTAAAACCTCACACAAGCACATGACCTCTAATACATAAAAATATACTTATATGTTAAAACTACCCACTGACACAAGCAAAAACCTCCCACTGACCAATGCAACCTATATTCACATGAGAATATAAAATTCCCATGTGAAATACAAGACCACCAATGACCACTTGATACCATACAAACATAAATTTAAATTTAACTTGCAGACTAGAAATCAACACATGCAGACCCAATCCCAAACAGCAAGAATAGACATCACATAATTACTTGCAGCCCATATGATACCAAAACAGACACATAAAAGCCTTCTTAACTAACTGGACTGGTATTATACTGATGTTGCATAAACTCTCAAACTGTTATTGTCTAAACATCAAACAGCACAAAACCAACTGATCTTATACTTGTGCTGCCCAACCACTGAAGACTGATGAAAACTGATACTGTCGTCTCTTCAAACCTGCTCAAACGAAGCAATCAGGAACACAATGAAATGCAGACCTTGGATCTTGAAATATATTACACTGGTCTATTGCTTGCTGTGTTAGAATCATGCAACCATTTTTCCCAGCACCACGTCCCTCTTTTTGCCCGTCTCGAGATCCACTGGAAACTCTTCAACTGAATATCTTGAACTATCTTGTTTTCGCTTGCCACTTTATTTCTGAAGACCCGATTATTACGTTCTTTCCAAATGAAATAACCGGTTACCCACACCACTACTTGCCACCACTTTTTATTCTCCGCTGATTGTGAATTAAAACCACTATGTTTAAATAATTCGTCTATCGTAAAAACATCTACATTCCCACCGTTCCACCATTCAAAAATTTTCAACCAAACACTCCATGCCATATTGCATAATAACAAGGAATGATCAATTGTTTCCACATTATCGTCACAACAAGGACATAGAAGTGTATTCAAGTCAATACCTCTTTTATCTAACTCGTTACGAACCGGAAGCCTACCTTTCAAAACACGCCATACAAATATGTTAACCTTCTTTGGAGCAAGTTTATTCCACATGGTTTCGTGAGCCGATCGATCCGTTTGAAGCCATACCTCATCCAACAATCTTGCAAGATCTTTAACCGCGAACTTTCCATCCTCATTGAGTGCCCACCTCCAATGATCCCTACAATCATGAGACAAAGTGATAGTACTTATAATACCTACCAAATCCTCCAACTCGCTACAACCTCTACCCCTTGGTTCTCTTACCCAATCCCAAACCCAAGACCACCTATCATCAACCCAAATACCCATTTCTGCCACATTTGCCTCCTTTCTCCTATCTAAGTGATATAACCTAGGAAATCTATCACATAACCTCCGATTATCTATCCATCTATCTAACCAAAAAAGCGTATTATTCCCACAACCCACTTTCTTTACAATTGATGAAGTGAATCCTACCCCTACTTTATTTATATCAAAACCAGCCCTTATTATGTCGTTCCAAGCACTAGTACCTCTAGGTGCCTCTAAAGCCCCTAACCCCCCGTCAATACCATAAATACTCCTAATCACCTTTACCCATAAAACGTCCCCCTCTACCCAAAATCTCCACCACCATTTACCCAATAAAGCCCAATTTTTTGCCCTTAAAGACCCAATATTTAACCCACCCACCCCATAAGAAGAAAGAATGCTATCCCATTTAACCCATGACATTTTCTTACTTTCACCCACCCCACCCCAAAAAAAATCTCTCCTCACACTCTCAAGTTGTTTAATCACACACGAAGGCACACGGAACATTGAGAAATAATACAACGGTAAACTACCAAGGACCGATTTAATCAACGTCAATCTTCCACCAAAAGACATCGTTTTAGCTCTCCATTCGGTTAATCTTCTCTTGAATTTTTCCACCACGGGCCTCCAGTTATTAACCCGTCTCATACTCGACCCAATAGGTAGCCCCAAGTAAACAAATGGGAACTCTCCAACACTACATCCCATATAACGAGCCATAATATCCATCTCACCCAATGTAACGCCCACACCGTACAATTTACTTTTATTTAGATTTATTTTTAAGCCCGACGCTTCCTCAAAACATTTTAAGATACACATCAAATTTTGTGCATTTTCCTTATCCCATTCACCGAAAAATACCGTGTCATCGGCATACTGAAGATGTGATATACATATCTCATCCTCACCCACCAAAATCCCTTTAAATATACCTTTAGCAACTGCTTTCTTAACAATTGTGTTTAATCCTTCTGCCGCTATAATAAATAAGAATGGAGATAACGGATCTCCTTGCCTTACTCCCCTCTCTAAACCAAACTCTTTTGTCGGAGAACCATTTACCAAAATGGACATAGATGATGATCTCAAGCCTGTCTCAACCCATGTACACCACTTGTTACCAAATTTCATTCTTTTCATAATATCAATCAAAAACCTCCAATTAATGCTATCATATGCTTTTTCGAAATGTACCTTAAATATCAAACCCCTCTTCTTTTTCCTCTTCAAAAATTCCACCGTTTCATTAGCAGTAAGAATACCATCCAATATAAACCTACCTTCAATAAAAGCATTCTGAACCTCACCCACCACATTCCCGATGATTTTTTTAACCCTTTCTGCTAGAATCTTCGATATTATTTTATAGTAGCATCCAATTAAGCTAATGGGACGGAAGTCTTTAAGCCCAATAGGATCAGTCACCTTAGGAATAAGTGTCACAAAGGATGCATTACACCCTCTTGACACTTCCATCTTTTCCCAAAACCACCGAACAGCCCCAAGTAAATCACACTTGATTATTTCCCAAAACTTTCATTAGATGATAAGATATAGTTCTGAATATCTTTAACTACGTGATTAATATGTTTTATCATTAGCTGAGCGTTTTACGTGTACTCATCTAACGATCTAGCGATCGAATACAAGCAATTCATATGACTTGATCCTGGAAAAATAAGTTTAAGAACTTAAGTTTTGTACATACAACAATTGCTGATCGTTTTAGGTTTAAATCACTCGCTTGTTTTACCTAAAGATAACCCGGCCGTCGAACCATCAACATCACCAAAATAGTAAACATCATGCAACAATCACATTCGTTTGTATGTAATATGTGCAAACAGTGACGGAACTTGAACATTTATTATTATTATTTTTTTGTGCGTGTGTGTGTGTGTGTGGTAGGGGGGCGTGGGAGCGAATTTATTTTTGGGGGTCGAATCGGATATTTGTTTGTATTATCAACTAAATTATCCCTAAAACCTATAATATTTGCACTAGTTGCCGCATTTATTTATTTATTTATTGGGGGGGGGGGGGGGGGG
>LBNU01029721.1:23918-46967 GCA_014162995.1 Artemisia annua
TTTTGTTTTCTTTTCCGTTTTTTTTATTCGATGTCAAGCTTTTCCAACACAACCTTGATTTCATAAATTATTTGTAGAAACCAAAATAAAATGTAACTAAGTTTTTTTTTCAGCGAAAAACAATGAAACTAAATAGATGATATATAACAATGAAAAAGACACTATTTTGGTGTAAGAATTGACGTGAGATAAAGAAACATAAACTTTGAAATTTTGGTATAATGTTTGTTAAAATAGACATGCCTTAGAAATTTAATACATGTATCCCTTTTTAAACTTTTATGTGTACTGGTATAAAGCTTACATGCATATTTTTTGAAAGTTTATTTGACATTGTTATGCGGCGGGTCTGTTTTCCCGGTTTGAGTTTACACTACTACAAAACCAGGCAAATGCAACGAAATTTTGCAACGTTAGATTTCCGTTGCAAATTTGCAACCGTAATGCAACGAATTACCAACCGAATAGCAACGACAATGAAATTGGTTGCAAATCCGTTGCAAAATATAAACTAAATTCTTTCACATTTATTTTTATTATTTCCGTTGCAAATGCGTTGCAAATTATAAAAATTTCCAATGGAAAAGCAACGGAAGAAAAAAAGAAAATCTAAAAGAAATTATAATTTATTTTCCGTTGCAATTCCGTTGCAATTTTCATAATTTGCAACGGAATAGCAACCGAAGACAAAATTTAAATCTAAAAGAAATTGTCATTTGTTTTCCGTTGCAATTCGGTTGCAAACTTTCAAATTTGCAACGGAAGACAAGTATTTATTTTGAAACAAATTCATAGATTTTCTGATGCAATTCCATTGCAAAAATCTAAATTTGAACAGAATACCAACGAAAGACATAATTTGAATATAAAAGAAATTATCATTTTTTTCGTTGCATTTCTATCGCAAAATTCAAAAATTTGCATTGAAATTGCAACAAAATATTACAATAAAGTGTAAAAAAGAATTATTGTTTATTGTCGTCGCAAGTCCCTTTGCATTTATTTATTTTTCCTCGCTAAACCATTAGAGAACGTGTGAAAAGATCAATGATCCTCATAGACGGGGTAATTTTTTTGGGTAAAAGGTTTCCCTCATAATTGTTTAGCGAAAACAAACTATACCTATCATAAGAATGACACCTAAACTTGTGAACCTACTATAAAAACAACCACTTACGACAAGATTATATCTGACTCACAATGACACCAAAAATAACCATGTCATTTAAGTTGACCTCGAAGAGTGATATCGAACGCCTTACAAAATGCCAACTATCGTTCTGGTAACCATCATAAATGTCATAATCTTCATCCTCAAGTACACTTGCATCGTTTGCACCACCACCAGCTTGATTCGATAAAGAAGCCATTAATCAAGTCGTTTCATCATATACCTCCTCAACTTCACTATCTGAATTTCCTTCTTGATCTCCCATTGAAGTACTAGGCATAGATGCCGATTCCAAAGTCACCCCCTTTGGGTCTTCACATTATTCAACACGTCCGGGAAGAATTTCTTTGGACGTTGGTCCAAAACATGGCCTAAAACATTGCAATTTGAACATCTTGGTGATTTCCACTTGTACTCGATACGAATAGTATTCATTATATATCCATCACCAGGCTTGAAGGCCTGGTAAACACAAATAAGCAATGACAGGACTGGGCACTTCCCCCAAGATCGTTGCAATAAGCAAATACGTGACACTACCTCATGAGCTCATAGGTAGTGTTGCAATCGTGCATGTGTCATTCCATGTATCGATCGTATGATCCTGAACCCAATCCATCTACAATAAAGGCAGTCTTCCGGATGGCGAAACAGTCCTACGAAGATACTGATCTTGGGTAGAACCCCGATTAGTTTCGAAGGAATTAACTAGAAGGACAACCTACTAGCCGGTGGATTGGAAAGAAAGCAGCACGAACAAAGAAGAATAACACCAAGAAAACCTCATATGGTCTTATTTCTTCGAAAAAACATCACTTTTCTTCCTCCTTCTTCACAAGTTCCTTATAAATTCATCACTAACAATGTAGGTAAACATCATCCAATATCAATTTCGTCATCAACTTCATGTTATTCGGTCTCATCTCTCACCACGATATGTACGTTTTGAATACGTCGGA
This sequence comes from Artemisia annua, assembly GCA_014162995.1. NCBI lineage: Eukaryota > Viridiplantae > Streptophyta > Magnoliopsida > Asterales > Asteraceae > Artemisia > Artemisia annua. Next base: position 26,049 of record LBNU01029721.1, read on the forward strand.
AACCAGAACAAAAACTTTTGGTTTTTGGAAAATCAACTTCGAACTATCAACTTTTTATTTATTTATTTATTTATTTATTTATTTATTTTTTTGTAATGAAAGTTAAAATATTTATTTGAAACCTCAAACTGACTTAAGTAACTGTAAATTCAAAATCATTTGTGATTGTAACTTCATCCATTTTGTCTAATTTCACATTGTTTGAGAAATTGTTAAAATGAATATAAACGTTTTCAACAAATGGTATCTACCACGTTATTCATGATATGTTACCTTTGGATAAGAATATGAAAGTGTTTCCCCGATTTCAACCTTTTCTAGTATTTTTTAATGGTTCTTAATCTTATGTCGATATTTATTGGATAGAAATATAATTAATTAAAAACAAACACAAGCGTATCTATCAGGGCATCATTATGTTACGTTATGTTGTTTCAATACACTAAAATATAAAAAAAAAACACTATTATAAGCATGTTCCTAAGGTGCTCGAATATATATACAAAGAAGAAAATCACGTATTACTATACGAACTTTGATGCGATAATAATAGAAATGACCAAAATCTGTAATATCTATATAGGTTTTGCTATTATATGCTGCTTGCCACATAAATTGTACTCCGTATGAATCAAGTCGATGATTTTAAATGAATACAAATATAAGTATAGTTTATTTAACTATAAAATTAAAAATTGTTTATATATGTCAATTACGGAGTATTTACTAGATATAACTTGTGACAGGTTAGTGGAAAGTTGATGTAATAAAAAGAAAGAAAGAACTTTGAGAGTCCTTGCATTAGCTAGGAATATATTTATAGCTAATGGTTAATCTGCCATAGTGTTCGGGTATGTGATTGTAGCTCGGAATGGGTAGTGCAGTGGAAACGTTATGCGGCCAAGCATTCGGGGCCAAAAATACGACATGCTTGGAGTATACCTTCAAAGATCTTCAATTGTTCTCACAATAACACCTATCCCGATCACTATGATATACATCTTCTCTAGGCCTATTTTACTTCTACTAGGCCAATCACCATCAGTATCATCTGCGGCCGCCCTTTTCGTCTACCGGCTCGTTCCTCAAATATTCGCGTATACTATCAACTTTCCAATACAAAAGTTTCTACAACCTCAAAGTATTGTGGCACCAAACATGTATATTTCAGCTGGAACTTTAGTCATACACATGATCATGTCTTGGATCATGGCTTATAAGTTAAATTTGGGCTTGCTTGGTGCATCTTTCACACTAAGTTTGCCATGGTGGATCATAGTGGCGGGCCAGTTCACGTACACTTTGTTGAGTGATAGATGTAAAGACACGTGGACCGGGTTTAACTCAAAGGCGTTCGGTGGGCTTTGGGAATTTGTAAAGTTGTCAAGTGGGTCAGCCGTGATGTTGTGTTTAGAGACGTAGTATTATCAAATACTAGTGTTGATTGCCGGGCTGCTCGAGAACCCTCAGCAAGCATTAGATGCACTATCGGTTTGGTAAGTCTTATTATTCATGTTACATTGTTTAGTGGTCATGATGGAAAACGAATTTTAATAAACCTTAATCTAAGAGTGATAAAGAGACATACTTAAAGAGAATAAAATTCAAACAATAGATAAACTCTAAGTATCAAGTATATTAATGATCGATCCGAGATGTACGTTACATTGTTTAGTGGTTGATTTACGCTTCACATCAACTCAAGAACCATAATTTTTGCAAGACGCCGAGCACACTCCCAACGATCAATCCATGACCCTAAACATCGGGTTGTGTACACTCATTATCAACGATCACCATGTTCTTAGTTGCCATAAAACTAGCTTCTTTTTCGCCACCGAAAACTTAATTGGATTCTTGATAATTATCATTAAAATTAAACCATAATAAAATCACAAACCTTTGCACCTTTAATAACTTCGGACTCAGTAGCATCAACGTCAAGATTATTTAAGACCTTAGAATCCTTTGTCTTTTCTGGTACTTTAGTCAATGTTTTTACACTAGTTGTATCAACTTCAACACCCATTGATTTTCATCTTTACCATTGATAGCAGATTCCAACAACTTTTATTCAATCTCAACCTCGGGCTTTGGTAATTGTGGTTTAACTTTGGGTGGAACCATAGCAATTCTCTTTCCCTCACACTAAAAAAGTGTAGATTATGTTGAAGATCATACACGCCTTTAATTTCACGTTGCCATGATTTTCCAAGCAAAATATGACATCATGAATATCATCCATAACGAAGTTCTTCTACTTTATAAAATTTCCCTTTAGCCACCAGAACTCTACACACTTGGTAACCTTTAATTAGACAAACCTCCATTGGTAATTTTAAGAAGTCTACTAATTTTCGTGAGATTTAAACTGTAACCATCAATAATTTTAGAACATTACAAATTATTGATTAAGATTTTTGAATGGAATAACTTGATTGTAAACACCCGATCATCCTTCTTTATCTCCTCCCATTCTTCAATTGTTCCATTGTTGAATGGGGAATGGTTGCGTGCACAATTCTCACCAAAATCGTCTATGGTTGAACAAATTATTCGACCTTCGTGTTTGCCACCCTCATGATTCATGTTGATTAATGCCCCCATACGATCACGGAACGTAGTTCTTCTAGTATAGTGTAATGTCGGCCAAGTTCTTTCATGGATTTGGTAAAACCATGATCCATGTACTCTCTAAACCATACCCCACCAACAATATAGGTTTTGATAACATCTACACCATTCACTATATATGATATTAATAAGTTCTAGATGCCAACTGACATCGGACTCAGAAATGAATTTTGATAAACCTAATCCAAGGGTGATAATGAGGCACCTTTAGGGAATAAAACCTAAACAAGAGTTAAATTCTTAAATTCAAATCTATTATGATCCAAAATGTTTAATAAGCCCTATATTCATAAGGAAGTAAAACTTGCAGGAAAAGTAAACTATTTATAGTAAAAAAAAAATAATAATAATAATAATAAACATAAAAAAACATTCTGGAATTCAACGTCTTTACAACCTATGGGTATCAATCTCTTTACTGTGTAAAGACTTTAAGTCCCGAATAAATTCTTATTCGAGAGCTCTACAGCATAACGTGGAAAAAACTCTTACGCCATAAAGGGCACGCCTTCTATGTCTCTTGATCTTGAATCATGTCATTTAGTGTGATTATACAACCTTTTTAGGCTCATTTTGAAATGGACATAAACTATATAAATGTTTCCGGTGGCACATGTTGATTGGGTCAATGGGTTTGAATCAGTGACAACTAAAGCAATGTTACATTTCATCATACCATATTTATTTGGTCCTAGAGCCTTCTAATATTTATTTTTGTTATTTTGTTATGAATTTATGCAGTATGGGTGTCGTAGGGCTATTTTTCATGGTCTCAGTTGGGTTCAATGCAGCTGCTAGGTTGATTTTTATCATAATATTAGACTTAAATGTCGCAATAGTTTGTTTATAACATTTTTATATACGATTTCAGGCAACAAATATATGATTTTGAAAAATATAGTGTTAGAGTTGGGAATGAGCTTGGAGCAGGGAACCCAAAAGCTGCAGTTTTTTCGGTGTGGATGGTGATTGGTGTCTCATTTATCATCACAGTAGTAGAATCAATAATCATTTTGTCGGTGAGAGATTTTATTAGCTATGCATTCACTACTCGTGAAACAGTTGCTAATGAAGTCTCTGATCTTTGCCCATTGTTAGTTATAACCATCATTCTCAACGGCATACAACCTGTTTTATCAGGTACTGTATTAATCTTCAAAATACTTATGCTAATTAATATCATGTCAACTTGTGAATAATGAGATGATGAATATATGGATCAAAAGGTGTGGTTCTCGGGTGCGGATGGAAAACTTATGTGGCATATGTGAAAATCGAATGCTATTATGTTGTTGGTATTCCCCTTGGATTTCACCTAGGCTTCTATTTCGACCTTGGAGTCAAGGTACCTTTTATAAACAAATTTAATGAACTACCCTTATTTTAAAAAAATGACACCAAGTATGACCATCTCACAAATAAACTCATTGATTGGATTTTATAGGGAATATGATCAGGAATGATTGGAGGAACTGGAATGCATACCCTCATTTTACTATGGTCGACGTTTCGTACAGATTGGAATAAAGAGGTAACTTTGACTAGTGAAAAAGTATAGGCTCTTTTTTGGTATTTCTAACTTTTACACAGTGATGAAAACTAAGCCCATTCCTGGTGGAAAATTGTCAAAATTCAGGTGGAAATAACTACGTAGTGTTTGGATAAATGAGAAGTAAACAAAGAAACTATTTTGAAGGAATGAAAGAAGATCAAAGTCGATTACTCAATTTGTTAACAAATTATTTGCATTTAGATACAATTATTCATGCCCATCAATGATTGCATCATATATTTTGTATTCGTTGTGATCATATTTCCAATAAATATGGAGCACTCATGAAGAATAAAAATGCTATCTAGCATAGTATTATTCTAAATCAAATCAAACACAATAATGGAATATATAGGTGAACCTTTAGTTATACCCGAAAGAAGCACGTAATTCAGAAGTATTAAATAGCATACGAGTATCTAGGGCCTTTGCAAAAAACGGATTCACCATCAAGTGAACAACCAGTTTATTCATCAATAAAAATACCTGACTCGAAAATTTTGAACAAGGAAAACAAAGTTTTCTTTTATAAATCTGCGATAAACAGTGCGTACTGTAACCTAAATTCCTCGATCCGCCACTGTCCTTACTACTTAACTGCAACACAGAACGTTGTTTTTAGATTTCCTTAGATGATAATATATAGTCTGAATATCTTTAACTACGCTGTTAGTATGTTTTATCATCAGCTGAGCGTTTTACGTCATTACGTGTAGCCATCTAACGATCCAGTGATTGAATACATGCAATTCATATGACTTGATCCTGGAAAAATAAGTTCAAAATTGTAAGTTTTGTGCATACAATGATTATTTGAAAGAACTCCACATGCATGCCATGCATGTGTGCTGATCGTATCACATCCATAAACGGTTTTAGGTTTAATCACTCACTTGTTTTATCTAAGATAACAAACCCGATCGTCAAACCATCAACATCACCAAAATAGTAAAAATCATACAACAATCATATTCATTTGTATGTAACATGGGCGAAGTAGCTAACCTAGTTAATATAGTATGTTTGAGAATGATTTGACTAAAAACAATTTTTTTTGTCTATTTCTTTCAAATAGTAATTAGTATGCATCTTATATATATTTTTGAAAGACATCATTAATATGTGAATGGTAGTTGGGAATAAATAAGAAGAAAATTCAAATGAGAAAGATGAGAATAAACCAAAATCACAAATTTAAAATGCATTTATAAAAATAGATGAAATTTAACTTAAAATTTTAGCTCTTGCTTGAAATACTTCTTAATCTTCTAATTAAAAATTTTCTTCTTTCTAGATCCCTTCCATGCTCAATATATGCATTATATTTTAGAAACTATACAATTCTTTTTTGTTTATTTTTAATAATTAGAAAATGTATTTAATGAACATCAAACTTCAAACCTACAAGTAACTACAATTAAATGCATTTTTATATTAATCGAGCTAAAACTTTCAATTTTAACACGTAAACATGTGCTTGGTGGTTGCATCTCAACCAAACCTTGTGCTAAAACAAAAGCCTGGCCAGAACACCCCGGTGAAGTAAATAATTGCTTCTCGTGTAGAGCACGTGTAGGTTCTTTTAAACTGGATGAAGCAACGTCCTTCGAGCATTTACATAAGTGACAAATACGTGTTAGCCTCGCATTTGATTTGATACCAAGACTAAGCTCTGGTATGAGAATAAATATAAGGTATGAGAATGGCTTAGTAACAAATGAGAGAGTTAATGTAGGTGAAAATCAGTTAGTCTCGTAATAAATGAGATTAAGGTATTTATACTACCCAACCACTGTACCTGACAGCATTGGAAGTAGCAAGCCGAGCTACTTTTAGCCTAGCTACTTTTAGCCTAGCTACTAGGCATCAAGTCACGCGTGGGACAAAATCCCGTAATATGCGGACTAGGTGGCGCTAATACGGTTCTTGAAACAGACCGCTGGATAAAAAAGGTCCTCTCGATAAAAGAGTGTCTGCCTTTATGGTGCTTCGGAAAATGTCCTTCGAACACGTGCAACATCTGTCTTTCGACATGTGTTCTTCGGACACATACGTTAACACACAACCTATAATGATCGCAAATATTTAAAAATTAACAGACGAGAGGTTTCCATGTTCACGTTATTGTGAGAGGACGAGCTTTTCTTTGACTTAGATGTATGTTCATTTTTATATTTATATCAAGAAAGTTTTTCTAGCCACCTCCAAATACATACACCTAGCGAGTTTGAACACTTTGACCTCTTACGAGAAAACCAAAAACCTTATCACTAGATTATTTGGTGTGGATTATCTGATTATAGATATTCTTTGATGCTCCCATAGCGATGGTTTTCTTGGACGATAGATTCGTAATGGATTCATCAGCGGCCGGCTAGATTAAGAAAAACTCTAATTATTTGGATACATTGTGACCTAGTTGCATCCCAGTTAACTTTTAAGTAAACCTTTTTACGATGTCCGTTTACTCTCTAAAAAAGTAAATACAACGAAAATTGATATGCCTAGGTTTCATTTAAGTAGCTAGACACATCCTAAATGACCATCTGTATTAATAAATCTAAGATCTAGTACTAGTATATATTTACCTACCAAACCAAACTCCAGCTGTAGCTCGTACCGTTGATACAATAAAGATTGTGAGGTTGTCTTGTCTAACAATATTTTTACCTTTGAGTAAATAGTGTGAACTCAAACCGATTTATAATAAGTGTTTACTTTAAAATGCATAAATGTTTAGAAAATTTTACTAGCTATACTTTTCACCAATCAAATTTCATCTTTACCGACTAAAATATTTTTTATTGATTGAAATACAAATTGAGACATCAAAATAGCATTGTGAACACTTATTATGTGATGGAAGAAGTACGTTCTAACTGTTAGAGCCGAGGGACAGTATGGTTATTGCTCAATCTTTTACATAGAGTAAATTGAAAAACCGTCCTTGAGGTTTGCTCAAATTGCAGGCACAATACTTACCAATTTGAAAGTGAAGACACTGTCCCTATAGGGAACTCTCGATTGCAATTTTCACCCCTGACCAAAAATAAATGACAGAATGCCCTTCCTCTCTTTGTCTACCTGTTTGGGCATTGCTGTCATTTCATTTTGGCCAAGGACGAAAATTACGCTCGAAAGTTTCCTACTGGAATAACGATGTATATATATACACTTTCAAAAAATATATAGAGGTATTGCGCCTGCAATTTGACTAAACTTCAGGGCCGGTTTTTGCAATTTACTCTTCTACATATGAATTCATTCAAATCGATAGGAGCAAGTCTTAACTCTATGTCCCTATATGATGGATATATTTTTTCCTTCTTTTATTTTAATGAGCAAATATGCTTAACGGTACATGGCACATATATTCTTTGTTGAAATAATGCGGTACGAGACACTCATTTTAATATTAAATACAGTGTTTTATCTACCTATATCGGGATATGATAGTCATGAATGGTCATTAATAATATGTACGTTGTTTTTACATGAAAGATGCAAAGTTCTATTTTTATACTACATATCATTGTCTTGACATAAGTATTTAAGACTGATAACTTTATTTGACGGTAAAGTTTATTGGAAGTTAATGCATTTTTCACTTAGAATATGTTCTGAAAAAGTGATTCTTCATAAGTGGGAGTAGTTAGCATATTTGATGTTGACATGATTTGGTTGATATAATATTTGCATCAAATATATACGTTGCTTCATTACAATTATTGTAGTTTTGAACATGTTCGTTGTTCTTCACACAAAGCATTCCAATAGGCAACGTAAAATCTCAGATACGCTATTTTAGCGAACACAATGAAAGTAATTGTTTGAGCTATTTTAGGAAAATATAGGTCGAAAATATAGAAATTCATTCCTCGATCGTCAAGATTAGCTAGGGTCTAGCGATCGAGGTACTCAAAGATTGTCCATTAATTGGCCAGACCGTATAATATTTTTCGTGTTTGTGATCGACAGATGGTCCTGCATGTTATTATTTCCCGAGCGACGTCTTGATTATGACATGATGTTGGCTTTTGTTGTTTTGTAACTTGGGTTGCAAACGCATGCAAAAACATGTGTTTTGACTAAGCTAGTAATTTCGTGTTATAGTTAGCTAGTTATTTCTTTTATGACGCATTTGATAGAAGAAACGATGTCATGTAGTTATATAATATTTGGTCCACTCAGTTTTCATGCATACAATCGATATCCTTTATGAAGACAATAAAGACAAATATAATATTTGGTCCAGTCAGTTTTCATGCATACAATCGATATCCTTTATAAAGACAATAATGTTAAATCACTTTGGTTGTTTATGTATTTTGTTGATATTATCATTTAGTTACCTTTATAAAGAACTAGTCAAACTTCGTTTCATAGAACAAAAGTTAACATAGTGACCACATATATATAAAACCAGTTTAAAAAACTTTTGCTTTAAAGAAAAAATCGAACGAAAGCAAAAACATGTGTTTCTCACGAATAAATTCATTGGTCGCCTTATATTATTCTAACTTTCATGAGTGAGTATCGGATGGTTTGAGACGGTTTATGGCTGGAACAACCTAAAACCAAACCTTAGATAGAAAGTTTGGTGTCTACATTTTTCAAAATCAAATCTCGAAGCGGAATTTTTTTTTTTTGGTTTTTTGCAGTTTTTAATTCTATTTTGTTTGGTTTTTGGTTTTCTTTTCCGTTTTTTCATTCGAGGTCAAGCTTTTCCGATACGACCTTGATTTCATAAATTATTAGCAAAAACCAAAATTAAATGCAACTAGGGTTTGTTTTCATCGAAAAACAATGAAACGAAATAAGTGATATGTAAGGTAGNTCATTTAGTTACCTTTATAAAGAACTAGTCAAACTTCGTTTCATAGAACAAAAGTTAACATAGTGACCACATATATATAAAACCAGTTTAAAAAACTTTTGCTTTAAAGAAAAAATCGAACGAAAGCAAAAACATGTGTTTCTCACGAATAAATTCATTGGTCGCATTATATTATTCTAACTTTCATGAGTGAGTATCGGATGGTTTGAGACGGTTTAAGGCTGGAACAACCTAAAACCAAACCTTAGATAGAAAGTTTGGTGTCTACATTTTTCAAAATCAAATCTCGAAGCGGAATTTTTTTTGGTTTTTTGCAGTTTTTAATTCTATTTTGTTTGGTTTTTGGTTTTCTTTTCCGTTTTTTCATTCGAGGTCAAGCTTTTCCGATACAACCTTGATTTCATAAATTATTAGCAAAAACCAAAATTAAATGCAACTAGGGTTTGTTTTCATCGAAAAACAATGAAACGAAATAAGTGATATGTAAGGTAGAAAAAGACACTATTTTTGATGATTGATGTGAGATAAAAAAACGTAAACTTTGATATTTTGTTATAATGTTAGCTAAAAAAGATAATGTTTTAAAAATTTAGAAATTTAATATATGTATCTCTTATTAAACTTTTGTGTGTACTGGTATAAAAGCTTACATGCGTATTTTTTGAAAGTTGATTTGACATTATTATGTGGTAGTTCAGTTTTCTCGGTTTATGATGACGTATGTGATCTGATAGACCCGATTCGTTTAATAGAGCATCGGCCCGTGGATCGTTCGGTAGACCTTCTTTGGCGGTGCTCTACATTCACCTAGACGATGGATGAAGAACTCACCACATTTACCTCAACATGGAAGACACGCAAATATGGCGCCCAGATAGAAAGGCCGATACTTAAGTGCCTCGTATGACATTGATATGCCGAATTTAAGTACAGCATCATTGACCATAGGCCAACAATACTATACTGGGGAGACACTGGATGAAGGGCGCGTCCAGACGATGACCGGAGAGAAGGCATGTCGCATTAACCTCCAGGTAATTGCCATATGCCCACGTAAACCTCCTACCCGGATATTACGGTATCGATGTTTGGGTATTATAAATACCCCAACCTCATTTATTGCAAAGGGGCCAATCTTAGGTACCTCCCTCTCTCTACTTTTTCTCTATATATATCCTCCTCTTTCTATACTTATTTCACACACACTACAACACATCACATACATTTATAATAAATCCTCTACATACTAACTTGATCGTCAGAGGGTGGTTACCGAGGCTTCGGTCTAGGGACCCCTTCTAACGGGTTCTTTTATGTTTGCAGCACACTTCATGCTCGGGACAAGGATGAATGGCACGTGAGAGCCGCCAAGACTTATCTGACAGAATAATACTTCAACAGTTTGAATTTTCATACAAAACAAAAACCTAAACAAAAACTTTCTTTAAAAAATTCAAATTCGAACCATCACTTTTTAAAGTGGCTTTGTTTATTAAGGTTCATTTTATTTATTTATTTATTTATTATTTTAGTAAAAAGGTTACTCCCGGTGAAATATTATTACTCAAAAAAAAGTACAAATGGATGTGGGTGATTCCCACACCTCAGCCCAAAAAGGGTAAACCAAAAGAACCTAGAGTGCTTAAAACCAAAACTAGCATAAGATATGACATGTCATACTTATGCAACAATAAAAGAAAGAAACAACCTATCTAATCTGACCACGAATACTAATGTTATAAGCATTAGCAAACTTCAGTTGTGCAATAGTCAGGCCACAATCATGAAACCAGTTTTCTTCTTTCAATTGACTTTCAATCGTTCGATCATGGAAACTGAATTCCCTACGCTGAGCAATTTCTTTAGGATGTGGGTTTTTTTTTTATTTTTTTTATCGTAATTCTAGTTAAAATAGCCTCTCTGGCGATCTTTGGAGAAAACAAAAAAAACCCTAACCGTTTTTCTTTTTTCAATCGTCTCTTGTTCTTAATAAGGTTGTATTCTCGTTAAGAATCAGTCGTTCACTCATTATATAATCTCTAAATCAATGTACTAGTCGTTAATTTCCAGTTGTTAATCGTTTAGGTTACAAGCTGGTCAAATCGAATATTACACCTGTTTTTAAGGTATCGTATATTCGACCATATTTTTATCATTGATTGTGGAGGTGCGGTCAACATTGTACTCAAGTCGATCCTTAGGGTTAATTTGGGTTTGTTTAAGCCACAAGTTCTTGTGTGTTGCTGGTGCCCGATTCACATAAACCTTATTTTTCGTGTTTCTTGTTTTCTTGTTGCTGAGTTATTGCGGTTGGGGGTGCTTATTATTGTTTAATATCTACTACCGTTTTGTTCGTAGTTGTGGTTGGGTTGGGAGATTCGTGGTATAACTGTGTAACTCGTATTGCGATCATTGTTTGTTTGTGTTTTTTTGGTGCGCATACGGGAGGGAGGGGTGTGAAACAGAAGGAGGGTTATAATGCTGGTAAAACAGCTTGTTCAAATGCTAGTAAAACAGCTTGTGGGATTAACTCGAGCTATTCTTTAAGTGTTAATGATAAGGAACAACCATGAATAGTGGTACTGATGGTTCGAATGCAAAGGACATGAGTTCCTTAGATGCAAAGATTCATAATATTGAACGCCAAATACTGGAAGGTAAACTCGTATTATTAGGATATGATGGGGAATCTTTAAAACCGAGTATGAATGATGCTGCCACTAAAGTGAAGGATATGGCTTGTAAAGGCCTGTTTCCTATGCCAAGCTTCTAAGTGGTGAACCAAGTAAGTAAAATGTTAATTTCGGTACATTATTAGCTTCGCCTGGTAATGGGGACGATGTTGCTATTTCATTGGTTTCGGTTCTTGAAGTGAATGAATGACTTAGTAATTTTTATGGGTTTTTCTAGGCAAGAGAGTGGCATATCTAGTTGTTGAAAATTATGTAAAGAACACTTGAAGCAAGTATGACGTTGTTAAAACTATGATGTACTCTAAATGTCTGTTCTTTTTTAAGTTTAGTTCTAAGTATGGGTGAGATGCAATGCTTGAAAATGGTCCATTGTTTATTCATAATGTGCCATTAATTCTGAAAAAGTAGTCTCCGGATGAGAATTTATTGAATGAGGACGTGTGTAATATTTCGGTGTAGGTTAAATTCCATGATGTTCCTATCATTGCGTTCATAGAGGATGGGTTGAGTGCTATTGCAATAAAACTTCGCACCCCATTGATTTTAGACTTTATACTTCAGCAATGTGCACGGAGTCATGTGGTAGGTCGAGTTATGCGAGAGCTATGATTATGCGAGAGCTATGATTGACTTATAATCTGATGTTGACTTGAAAGAAACTCTCGTGGTGGCAATTCCAAAAATAGAGGATGATAGGTATATTATGAGCACAATTCATGTTGAGTACAAGTGGAAACCATCAATATGTTCAAATTGCAAGATTTTTGGCTATGTTTTGTACTAATGTCCAAAGTAAATCGTCTCGGATGTGTTGAAGAATGTGACAACCCAAAGGTAAGCTGTATGTAGCATTCATATTGGTTCGAAGTCTCAAATGTTCTATAAACCATTTTAATCCAGAAATAAGATAGAGACGACACAAGGGATGAATGCTAAAAAAAAAGGTGCTAATATTACTGTAGGATAATGAGTGAATCGTTTGTATTATAATCAGGAAGCGTGGTATATAAATACCAATACAAGAATGTTCTAGACTCGGGCCTTAGCCCACACAAATACTACATGGACTCAATGTATACATTGACTAACACTCCCCCGCAGTTCTAGACTCGGGCCTTAGCCCACACGAATACTACATGGACTCAATGTATACATCAATGTATACATCGACTAACAATTACTACTACATCGAATTCTTTTTAAGCTTTAGGCAATATAGTGGACGTGGAAGAAGGAGGGGTAGTGACCGAAATAAAACACCCTTAGTGCTCAGAGGCAAGTTGTGTAGATAGCAATGGGCAAAAGGATAAACATATGACCGAGAATATTTGGTCGTGTTATCAATCTCCGAGCATTGAAAAAGGAGTGACTTTGGAATCCGCATCTATGCCTAGTACTTCAATGGGAGATCAAGAAGAAAATTAGATAGTGAAGTTGAGGAGGTATATGATGAAACGGCTCGATTCATGGCTTCCTTATCGAATCAGGCTAGTGGTGGTGCAAACGATGCAAGTCTTGAGGATAAAGATTATGACATTTATGATGGTTATGAGAATGATGCTTTTGGATTAACTGAGCAACAATTGGCTTTCTGTAACGTGTTCGATATATCACTATTTGAGGTCAAGTTAAACAATAGTTTTTTTTTTCTTTTTCCTTCCCATTTTGAGTCAAATGTAATCATGTCGTTAGTGGTTTTTTTTAATAGTAGGTTCATAAGTTTGAGAGTCATTCTTATGATAAGTATTGTTTGAAACATAAAACGTGTGTTTGTTTTCGCCCATGTAACAGGCTGAGAGGTATTACTTCACTTATATCTTATATACTTAAATGTTTTTTAGAGTAACATATTTATCAGGAAAACTCTGCGTAAGAAAAATGCTAGTTAGAATATTTATTTGGAAACTCATACCGACTTAAGTAGCTGTAAATTCAAAATTATTTGTGATTGTAACTACCACGTTTTCACCAAAATGAATATAAACGTTTTCACCAAAAAAAGTACCTACCACACGTTATTTCCACGTTACTCATAATACTGGCTTTTGATTATCATGTGACACAAGGACATGAATATAAAACTTTGTTTCCCCTTTTGCTACCTTTTATACTACAGTATTTTTCAGTGATTCTTAATCTTTTCTTGATATTTATTAGATAGAAATATAATTAAAAAAACAACACAAGCGTGGTATCATTATATGTTACCATATGTTGTTGCAATATACTACTCCGTACAAAATAAAAAGAATCACTATTATATGCATGTTCCTAAAGTGCTCGAAATATATATACGAAGAAGAAAATCACGTATTACTATACGAACTTTGATGCGATAATAATAGAAATGACTAACCGCATAAATTGTATCTAATAGTATTCTCTATCGGGTACGTACCCTTATATAATTTGTCTGGGAATCACGGCATGAATTGTCTTGTGCCTGAGATGATGACGACGAACAAGATAATGCTTAGAAAGTCGAAAACATGCAATTTTTAGCTTCTAGCACCTTTTTTTTGTCTTGATTGATTGATATTTCTAGTTCTAGCTACCTTGTTGGTGGTGTTTTTTGAAGTCTCGTTGGATTGTTTCATTACTCTCAGAAAAATTCAGATGCCGTTTGTTTGATTTTGTTAGTATGATGTATTGTTTGACTACATAATAAGTTAATAACTCTTAGCTATAATACACGTGGGCTAATATATACATATACATTCTTGCATGCTAGCTATACCATTTTAAGAGAGATTAATTACTAGAAAAATACTAATGGCATTTATTAACTGCATTAACTTAGAGGGGAGATAATTGAAAACTTTGTAAAATAAGTAAATAACAATAGTAACTCGTCATCTTTTGGATTTTTATGGAATACATAATAAAATGAAAACAACGTATTGATATTTTTCATTTTTTCTCTTTATAAGAGGGGACAAAAGCCAACCATCTATTCTCATAATAATGGAGCCCGAAAGAAATGAGGTTCATCAACCACTGTTAGAACCAATTCAAGATGTTAAAGGTTCGACGTCCACGGGCAGCCATGGTGGCAGTGTGGAGCTCGAGAGGGTGCTTTCTGATACCAAATCACCCTACATGAGGAGGTTTGGGTTGGCGTCCAAGATTGAACTTTATCTTTTGTTCAAGTTGGCTGCACCCGCAGTTATGGTTTACTTGATCAATAACTCCATGTCGTTGTCCACACGAATCTTTTCAGGCCAACTTGGAAACCTTGAACTCGCGGCAGCTTCACTTGGTAATAGTGGGATTCAACTCTTTGCATATGGTCTCATGGTGAGTACATATAATTAAAATCATCAGTTACTTAATATACTTGTATATGTTATATAGATGTTAGTGTATATATAAACCTAAAACTGCTTAGTTCATAATACGAGCTAGTGTCATTATTTTTGTGATTTTATACAAAAGGTACAGTTGTTTATATTAGAGGGTTTCAAAAAGTGTCTAGGAGAGTAGGAGTAATTCAAATAACTATTTCAAAAGGATTTATAAAAACTGGAGATGTAAAATATTGGCATCTATATATATCAATTAATTATATAAAAACTTAAGATAACATAAAAAACTGGAACAAATTTTATTATTCAACAAATCTTATGATCAGTTAACATGTTTAAAGTACACTGGGATCAAATATAAGTATGAATCAAGGGGATGATTATAAATCAATACAAACATAAGTATCGTTTATTAGCTTTAGAATTAAATTGTTTATCAAAAGAACTTGTGACATTAAAGGTGGGTGGAAAGTTGATCTGATGTTGATGTACTAAAAAGAAAAAACAACTTTTTAATGTCCTTTGCATTTGATAGGAATATGATTGTAGGTAGCTAATGTTTAATAATCTAACATAGCGTTCGGGTATATATGTGATTATAGCTCGGAATGGGTAGTGCAGTGGAGACGTTATGCGGTCAAGCATTCGGGGCACAAAAATACGACATGCTTGGAGTATATCTTCAAAGATCCTCAATTGTTCTCACAGTAACAGCTATCCCGATCACTATGATTTACGTCTTCTCTAGACCTATTTTACTTCTACTAGGCCAATCACCATCAATGGCATCTGCAGCCGCCCTTTTTGCTCTACGGCCCATTCCTCAGAATATTTGCGTATGCTCATCAACTTTCAATACAAAAAATTATCTACAAGCTCAACAGTCATTGTCACCAAGCATGATATTCAGCTGGAACCTTAGTTATTACACATGATCAGTTGTCATTGGATCATGGCTTACAAGTTAAACTTGGGCTTGCTTCGGTGCATCTTTGAACTTTAAGTTGTCGTGGCTGGATATAGTGGCGGCCAGTTCACATACATTTTGTTGAGTGATAGATGTAAAGACACGTGGACCGGGTTTAACTCAAAGGCATTCGGTGGGCTTTGGGAGTTTGTAAAGTTGTCAAGTGGGTCCGCCGTGATGTTGTGTTTGGAGACGTGGTACTTTCAAATACTAGTGTTGATTGCCGGGCTGCTCGAGAACCCTGAGCTAGCATTAGATGCGCTATCGGTTTGGTAAGATTTATTAATCATGTTACATTGTTAGTTGATGGCTTTATGCAGGACGTGAAAGCGAATTTTGATAAACTCTAATTTAAGGTTGATAATGGAACGCATCTAAAGGGAATAAAACTTAGATATGAGATAAACTAATAAAAACCAATTCTATTAATGATCCAAATAATAATAAACCCTATTTTATAGGTAAATAAAAACTGATCACACTCCCAATGATCAACCCATGACCTAAAACTTCGAGTTGTGTACTCCTTATCAACGAATACCAATTCTTAATTGCAATAAAAATATCTTCTCTATTCGTCATTGAAAACTTAATTGGATTCTTGATAATCATCTTTAAAATTAACCCATAATCAAAACCACAAACCTTTGTACCTTTAATAACTTCGGACTCGGTAGCTTCAACTTCAAGATTTATCAAAACCCTAAAATCCTTTGTCTTCTCGGGTACTTCAGTCAATGCTTTTACACTAGTTGTATCAACTTCAACATCCCGTTGATTTTCAACTTTAACATATATATCGAATTTCAGTAACTTTTCTTCAATCTCAACCTCGGGCTTTGGTAATTGTGGTTTGACTTTGGGTGGAACCATAGCAATCCTTTTGCCCTCCCATGAGAAAATGTAGAGATTTTGTTTAACATCATACATGCCATTAATCTCAAGTTGCCATGGTTTTTCAAGCAAAATATGACACTTATCAGTATCATTCACATTACAAAGTACTTCTACTTTATAGAATTTCCCTATAGTCACCGGAACTCTACAAACTTGGTAACCTTCAATTGGAGAAACCTCCATTTGTAATTTTAAGAAGTCTACCAATTTTCTTAAGACCAAGTTATTTGAACTACAACCATCAATAATAAAAAAAATACTGAATTATTGATTAAGATTTTCGAAAGGAATAACATGGGTGTGACACCCGATCATCCTTCTTTATCTCCTCACATTCTTCAATTCTTCTATTGTTGAATGGGGAATCGTTGCGTGCACAATTTTCATCAACATCGCCTATGGTTGGACAAGTCGACCTTCGTGTTTGCCATCTTCGCGATTCTTGTGCATTAATGTCCTATATACGATTACGGAACGTAGTTCTTCTAGCATAGTGCAACATCTCTCAAGTTTTTTCACGGATTTGGTAAAACCATGATCCATGTACTCTCCAGACCATACCCCAACAATCGTACTGGTTTTCTTAACATCTACATCATTCACCATTCAGGATACTAACAAGCTCTAGATGCCAACTGACGCAGGACACACAAGCGAATTTTAGTAAACCTTAATCCAAGGGTGATAATGAGGCACATCTCAAGGGAATAAAACTCATACAAGAGACATACTCTAATATTCATTTATATTAATGATCCAAGATGTCCATTGCAATGATAATAAGCCCTATATTAATAAGGAAGTAAAACTAGCAAGAAAAGTAAAATAGTTATAGTAAAAACAAATTAAACGTAAAAAGAAGATTCTGGAATTCGACTTCTTTACGGCGTAAACGTATTGATCCTTTTACAGCGTAAAGACTTTGTCCCAAATAAATTCTTAGTCGAGAGCTTTACGGTGTAAAGTGGAAAAAAATCCACACGCCTTAGAGGTCACGGCTTATATGTGTATCTTGATATTAAATCTTGTCCCCTCATTTAGTGTGATGATATAACTTAAAACATTTTTAGGCCCATTTTGAAATGGACCGAAAGTATATAAATGTTTCCAGAGGCACATGTTGAATGGGTCTGAATCAGTGACAACTTGAGCCTTGTTAGCTGTGATATTTCATTGGACCACATTTATTTAAGTCCTGTGTAGGTCAATATAAAGATTTTTTTTTTTTTTTTTTTTTTTTTATTTTCTCTAATATTTATTTTTTTTATTTGGTAATGAATTTATGCAGCATGGGTGTCCAAGGGCTATTGTTCATGGTCTCAGTTGGGTTCAATGCAGCTGCTAGGTTGGTTTTTTTTTAATCATTATATTAGACTTAAATGTCGCAATAATTTGTTAGTAATATGTTTTCGGGTAACAAATGCATGATCTTGAAAAATATAGTGTTAGAGTCGGGAATGAGCTTGGAGCAGGGAACCCAAAAGCTGCAGCCTTTTCTGTGTGGATGGTGACTAGTGTCTCTTTTATCATCGCTATAATAGAATCAATAATCATTTTTTCGGTGAGAGATGTTATTAGCTACGCGTTCACGAGTGGTGAAACAGTTGCTAATGAAGTCTCTGATCTTTGCCCATTGTTGGTTATAACCATCATTCTCAATGGTATACAACCTGTTTTATCAGGTACTACATTAGTCTTATCAAAATATTTGTGCTAATTAATATCATGTCAACTTGTGAATACTGAGATGATGAATATATGGATCAAAAGGTGTGGCTGTCGGGTGTGGATGGCAAGCTTATGTGGCATATGTTAACATCGGATGCTATTATGTTGTCGGTATTCCCCTTGGATTTCTCCTAGGCTTCTATTTCGACCTTGGAGTCAAGGTACCTTTTATAAACATATATATTGAACGACATTGTACTTTAAAAAACGACACCAATTAAGGATCTATGACCATTTCACAAATAAGCTCATCGAACGTATCTTATAGGGAATATGGTCAGGAATGATTGGAGGAACCGGGATGCAGACCCTCATTTTACTATGGTCGACATTTCGTACAGATTGGAATAAAGAGGTAACTTTGTCTAGTAAAAAAGTACAGGCTCTTTTCGGTATTTCTAACATTTTAACTGTGATGAAAACTATTCTTGGTGTAAAATTGTGAAAAATCAGGTGGAGATAGCTACGAAGCGTTTGGATAAATGGGAAGCAAACAAGGAAACTCTTTTGAAGGAATGAAAGAAGATCAAAGTCAATTGCTTAATTTGTTAACAAATTATTTGGATTCGGATACAATCATTCATGCCCATCAATGATTGCATCATATATTTTGTATTCCTTGTGATCATATTTCCAATAAATTTTTATTTTATTTTTTGGTGAAAATGTGAAAAATATATTAGCACACAACTTATAGATGATTTCCTATAAATATGAAGCACTCATAAGGATAAAAACGTGATCTAACAAAGCCGCAGTATTCCAAATCGAATCAAACACAATAATATAGGTGAACCCTTTAGTTATACCCAAAAGACGTACGTAATTCAGAAGTATTAAATAGCATACAAGTATCTAGAGTCCTCGCAAAGAACAATGGCACCATCAAGTTTTAAAACAGTAAGTAAGAATCATGAAACCAAAAGTAGAATATGTACGTGGTTTGAATTTTTGTCTGAAGACCTTGATTATGAGTTATTTGTCTGGTGTTCAAGTTCCATGCAATTAGGTTGGTCCCTTTGGTCTGAGTCCATGGGTCATCCTTTTAGTTTGATTCTAATCGTTTGTCTGTTTGCATAAAGTGCACGACTCCACATGTTTGTCCCTCTTTTTGAGTTGATTGGTTTCGTCCCTTAGTTTTTAGCCTACAGGTTTGTCCTTCTGATTTGATTCCATGGATTGGTCGTTCTGATTCGAGTGCACGATGGCCCCTATTGGTCTGAGTAAATGTGCCGGTTTCTCTCCTTTAGGTCCAGAGGTTTCGGAATGATGGTTTTGATCTCATTGTATGTTTTCAGTTACTGAAAAATTGACAACATAAGTAGCCGGTTAGGCGAAAATTCTAATATCAAGGTCTTTGAAAACATTAAAAAAAATACCACAATAAGAAACTGACAACACATATATGTATTTAATTTATATAATTTTTTTTCTTTATAAGAGACAAAAGCCAACCATTTATAATTATGGAGCCCGAAAGAAATGAAGTTCATCAACTTTTCTTGGAACCAATTCAAGATGTTAATGCTTCGCGGTCCAGGGGCAGCCATGGCGGCAGTGTGAAGCTCGAAAGGTTGCTTTCTGATACTGAAGCACCCTACTTGAGACGGCTTGGGTTGACGTCCAAGATTGAATTTAATCTTTTGTTCATAGCTGCACCCGCGGTTGTGATTTACCTGATCAATAACGTGATGTCATCGTCCATAAGAATCTTTTCGGGACAACTTGGAAACCTTGAACTCGCGGCTGTCTCACTTGGTAATATGCTCTCATGGTGAGTTTATACATGACTAATTATAGTTGTCTTTGTAGTTTTGTTATGAAAAGTTAATGAGCACTAACTGCTCAATTCATTAAACTTTAGTGCATGTCAATGTTTTTATATAAAAAGGTACATATTTGTTACCGTAGTAATTAGTTAGTGACAAAACTTAAAAGCTTCATTGAGAAAGTAAAAATAATAATGTCTAAGAGCATAGGGTGTGGTAACATACCATATGTTGTGCCGTTTGTGTTAAATCAGCGGAACATCAGCATTTCGCATTTCATATTCACATATAAAAAACACCCCTCATTAAATAAATTAAATTTGTATGACAATTTTTCTAACTCAAAAGTTATATAAAGAATTCTTAAAATGAGAAGGATGAGAAATAACTATAATCACATATTAGAGATGCATCGACTTGAATTAGATGCATCCCTAATCTTTTAGATGCACCCTAATATATTTTCTAGCTAAAAATTCGATGCATATACATATATTAGATGCATTTTAGCAAGTTAGGAAAATCCTATGTATTTTT
>LBNU01029721.1:53491-68415 GCA_014162995.1 Artemisia annua
GAAAGGATTTCGTGCGTAACAGAATTCTTGAGATTTTGAGAGGTAACTTGAATCACGATCATTGGGACAACCGCCTATTTCATTCACTCGTCCCTCGGAAATATTCGTTATCTTTGTTCCTTCTCTTATTGGATAGTGAAACTGCTTTGAAAAGTAATTTACAAAATGTTGACATGTTACAAGATGTTTACTGCTATTTCACAAAAATCCAAATTTTGGTTTTTCCACTACTTGATAAAGGATAACTGTTTTCTTGTTATCTCACAAACCATTTTACGAAATTATCTCACAAGATGATTTTATAAAATAATTTGTCATGCTATGGATTTAAATGCAACCTTGCTACTATCCTAAATATCAAAATTTTAATCTAACTATCATTTTATAAATGGTGAAATGTGTCCTTGATATCCTGTAAGTTATTTTACAAATAACTTAATGAGATGATCTCATAAAATATTTTACTGCCTTACTGCAAGATTATGAAATCAAGATGAAAATTGAGAATTGACTTTCCTGTAAATTTTAAACAATGGGTTGTTTTCCTATTATCCTATGAGCCGTTTCACAAACCCTTTTGTCGATTTTAATTTTACTGCTATATCGTAAGCTAGACCTCGGGAAACGAATCCCGACCTCTACCTGAGTATCTATTGGTAAATCCTACTTAAACCGTTCACCTCCTGTTGGTCAATTTCTCTCTTACCTACTATTTCGGTTTTCCAATGGCACTACAAAAGACTCTCTATGGTCACGAGTGCCGATCGCCGACTCGTTGGATAAAGATGGAGATACCCAACTTTCTGACCTTGAATTTGTACGTAAATCTATCAAGAAGGTCGTGCGAAAGCAGAACGGAGATGTACGCTACCCGTGAATGATTAGAAACCCTGATGACGTAAACTTTATGAATTCTTGTTGTATCGATCCTTTCAGATTCTTGCTAGAGTCAGATAGGTAGCTCACCAACTCAAGCTACCGTCGAAACTCAGCAGCATTCGCGACGTTCTTATGTCTGCAATCTAAGTGATGACTTGCCATTGAGGCCGTTGTTATTCCTCTAGGAGAAATTCTAATATCTTAACGTTTGAATCTTGTTGATCTATTGAAATCTTGAGCCTTGGAACTTGACGACTTTCATTTAGTCGCATTCCTATCGATAGAGTTCGTCGAAACTCGCTAAAGGATCCTAAACTCGCGTAGTGAACGTGAAGATGAATCCTTGTGCGTATGTGCTTGTTTCTTTCAGAACCTGATGAGTAACTAGAATTGAATCGTGAGGACACGATTCTTCTAAGGAGGTGGGACTGTGACAACCCGCAAATTTCGGATTTGATATCCTGCTCGATATATGAGCCTATCTGCAGCCCTTAAGTCATTGATATGTGGTCTTGACTATTTTACGCGAGATTTGACTCTAAAACGGATAAAGCTCGAATATTAATTATTTTGGGTGACGAGGAATAAAGTTATACGTATTTATAATAAACGTTTATGTAAAAACGATTCTAAAGCCAATGGAAATAATCTCGTGAGCTCGGAAAATATTTATGATACGCTTTATTGGTCTCGTTCGTGTATCGTTAAAAATATGAAGAAAATGACATAAACGGTCCCTGAGGGCGCGCTAGGGTTTATTCCTAGTCCCATCCTCACCCTTTTTATACTAATGTTATAAAAATTTAGGGTTCATTTCCCTCTCTCTCTTTTCTCCCAGCCGACACCCCACATCCATTCTCTCCTCCTTCTCCGGCCACCTCCGGCCTTATTCCGGCCACACCACCGCGAGTGGTGCCTCACCGCCACCACCTCCCTACTCCACTCGACCCCCTCTACCTTTTGATATGACCCACGCGCTACCAAACGCACCCTGGCACCTCCTACGCGTGCGTTTAGTCGCGACCCATCAACCACCATCATCTCTCTTTCATGATTTTTGGATTTCGAAGATGAAGTAGGAGAAACCCACTGTCCTTGTGGTCGTATTCGCCATAGTGGGATTTCTACTCGCGTATTTCGAGGGTTCCATGTTAATAACGAAAAGATAATAAATAAAACGGGATTAATAGTGTTGTTTGGTATCATTTATTTTGTGTTGTGTTCTTCAGTTGGGTTGTTTTCTTTGGTCGAATGAGTAATACCGAGAGCACAAGGCTCTCGGCTATGGTTGGGTTTGATGATTATGAATCGTGTTGTTCAGATTTGGGTATTGGTTTAGGTTTAGGATTAGAGTAGAGAAGGTCTTGGATGAGTCTTGTGTAGTTGTGGTTGTCGATGCATTCTTGTTGTTGTGAATCTGATGTCGAGCCAAATATGGGTCTCGGATTGGATATTGGAGTTGATGTCCTAGTCGTTGTTGTCGTTTGGTGTTGTTTTGGCCGAAAGGTTAGTGTTGCTATGTTGATGTTGAAGTCGTGATTAGTAGCTAGGTCTAGGGTTGGTTCGGATTTATTATTAGTGATTGGTATTCTTGTGATGTTGTCGATGTGTTGTTGCTGTTGTTGGACATGGACCAAGGGTCCGTTTGGTTGCCTGGTTGTGTTGCCCGAGAGGTAGGGCCGAGACCATTAGGGTCTCGGCAAGTATTGGGTTATTGTTTAATGTTGTTGTTGTCGTGGTAATATAGTGACGGGGAGTAGGATTAAATGGTTGAGTTGCGATTACGGATATTGGTTTGTGATTAGGATAGGATTGTGATGGATTGAGCCGTGTCGGGTGTCACCTAGACTCCCTAGTCTTGTGTGATCCCGACAAGCCAAGTAGACATTATTATTATTTTTAGATATTGACTATTTGACCCGTGATGAAAACGACTCGAAACGTATATAACCCGTGAAAAATATAATGATTTACTAAATGATTGTGACACGAGTTTTTATATATATATACATATATAGTTAACTTTAAATAATTAGTAACGATTAATAATCGTTATTTCACATTTACGAATTATTAATATTAATAATAATAATTAGAGATCGTTAAAGTACGTTATATAACGCTTACGAGATTAACAAGAAATATTAGTAAACGTTGACAACGTTCGTTAATATTCCTAGGTTAATAAGAGAACGTTAAATAACGGCGAATACGTTATCTAATAATTATTATTAGAAATAATAATCGAAACAAGACTAAATATGGAAATGAACGGGTTATAAATCGTTTCGAGGGCACGTTTCTCGAGATTTACCTTTAAGGAGATATTGAGATAGGTATTTGGTTAGTGTCGAGTTACGGATTGGTTGGTATTAATATGATCACTTGACACGATTAACGAACTAGTTGAATTGTTAAATTCAATTAGTATACAATGAGCGTGTCGAGGGAGAATATTAATAGGCGACCCATCCTACGACTTACCATATCTTTACTAAGTATGAGTTAACTATGAATTAACAAGTACATTGATGGAATTGTTGGACTATTGTATTAGCAAATACGATAAGTATCCAATAATTCGTACGATTTCTCGTGTTAAGTCTTGGTTACTTGAGGTTTGACTTTGACCATAAGGTTGACCTAGTAGACCATTTAAGTATGATTGTTTTGGATGGATGATGTAGTTCGACCCGGATGTTTCGTATTGAGTTTTGACTCGTTTTGATTTAAGTCGAACATTTTTCACCTCTTGGTGTGAGTATTCTCGAGTCTTGTCTCGATTCTTGTTGGCTTCGCTTGTTTAAGTATTGGCGTGAGTTCACTTGAGTATATGTCGTGTTCTCACCACACACACACACAATGATACCAAACGCAAACACAAACACTATTGAACGGATAACGAATGAGTTGACGACGTAAGATTGGGTAATACATGGGAGTAATTATCTTATGGAGATTTGGTTCGTCGCTGAGGAGTTCGTATTGGGATAAGCCTTGCTTATAGAAGACTTCGTCGGTTTCGTACCAATCTTTGGGATATTGTTGTGATTTACTCTTGATGCCAAGTTGTGTCGGTCGTGATTCTTGCATTGCTGTGGCTAAGGTGAGTTCATAGCCCCCTTCTTTTAAATAAGTTTTCATAACTATTTTGGGGGGAATACATGCTCTTTTACTAAATGCAATGATTGCTTACTTGAGTACGTGAACGATTTGATTAAGTTTGAATGATTGATTGATTGATTGATTGATGATTGATTGAGTAATTTATCGAAGTATTTGAATTAAGTATTTGAAGGCATTATGTGCTTGCCTGTTTATATGAGAGCTTTCTAGCTCAAACTGTTTTACTTGGACCTGCTACTGTTTCGTTTTGCTATTGTGTGGACTAGTTTTAGGGTAGACGGAGGTAGTCGTTGACCTAGAGCTAGGGCGTTTGACCCTAGTTTGGAATAGACGCTATCGCGGCCTAGATTTGGGGCAGTCTTGGGTGGTTCCTTGCTGTAGCCTGACTAGTGACCGCTGAGAGGCCTGCTCACTATGACCATTCATCTTTCCTAAGATGATAAACGATTGATTGATTGAGATTGAGATTGAGATTGTGATTGTGATTGTGATTGTGATTGTGAGTCTACACCTACTCTAGTTACACATAGCACTAAAACTTTTCAGGTCCCAAACTGTTTTTGTAACTTAAACTCTATGGACTCACCAGCGTAAGCTGACCTTTAGCGTGTATTCTCAGGTTTAAGGCGTTAGCTCACTAATTGAAGGCGCTTGGCAAAGGGCATGGTCATAGGCGACTCTGATGAACATTTGGGACTACTTCAATTATTTTATGGGCCTATTTCCGCACTATTTTTATATCATGTAAACTTTATGTCTTACATGACAACTTTTATTTTATATTAATGAAATAAAAACCATTCTTTGCGCCTTGTGTTGTGATACCAATTTAGTAGCACCCCAATGCATGTATGCTTCCGCTAGACCCGAATTTTGGGGGTGTTACAAATGAGGACGTTGGTTCTTCAAAGCGTGGAGTATTGTTACTATCCCACATCAGCCAAGTATGAGATTGGTTGGTGATAAATAAATCTAGGTGTCACCTCTTCTTACAAGCTAGCTTTTGAGTGAGATCTATGCTTGGACTTATCAATTGATATGAGCCTAGTATGGGATTGATTCGTATCAGAATTAAACTAGTTGTTTAAACATGTTAATTACTAGATAAACTTGTGATAGTAAATGTTAGTGGAAAATTGAGTTGGTGTCGATGTAATGAAACAAAGAACTTTAGAAAGTCTTTGAAGTAGGAATATGATTATACCTAATGTGTAATCTAACATAGTGTTAGGTTATGTGATTATAGCTTGGAATGGGTAGTGCAGTGGAGACGTATGTGGTCAAGCATTTGAGGCACACAAATATTATATACTTGGAATTTACTTTCAAAGATCTACAATTGTTCTTAAAGTAAGAGCTATCCCGATCACTATGCTTTACGTCTTTTCTAAGCCTCTTTTACTTTTACTCGACCAATCATCAGCCATGGCATATGCGACAACCCTTTTGTCTATAGGCTTATTCCTCAATTATTCGCGTATGCTATCAACTTTCCAATACAAAAGTTTCTACAAGCTCAAAATATTGTGGCACCAAGCATGTATATTTCAGCTAGAACTTAGCTATACACATGATCATGTCTTGGATCATTGCTTACAAGTTAAACTTGGGCTTGCTTGATGCATCTTTGACTCTAAGTTTGTCATGGTGGATCATAGTAGCGGGCTAGTTCACATATAATTTGATGAATGATAGATGTAAATACACGTGGACCGAGTTTAACTTGAAGGCATTCGGTGGGCTTTGGGAGTTAGTAAAGTTGTCAAGTGGGTCAGCCGTGATGTTGTGTTTACAGATGTGGTATTTTCAAATGCCAATGTTGATTGTCAGGCTACTCGAGAACCCTGAGCTAGCATTATATGCACTATTAGTTTGGTAAGGCTCATTAATCATGTAACATTTTTTACTAATACATGACGCGAAGCGAATTATGATAAATCTTAATCCAAAGGGTAATAATGATGTGCACCTTAAAGAAATAAATCTCAAACAAGAGACAAACTTCAATATTCAATTAAATTAATGATCTAAGATTTCCATTAAAATGAGAATAAGCCCTATATTTATATAGAACTTAAAACTTGCAGGAAAAGTTAACTAATTATAGTAACAAAATGAATTAAATATAAAAAGAACATTCTGGAATTCGACGTCTTTACGGAATAAAGAATTTAAGTCCCGAATATATTCTTATTCGAGAGCTCTACAGCGTAAAGAGGAAAAGGACCTTTACTCCTTGAGGCCACGGCTTCAATGTCAATTGCTTTTGAATCTTATCCTCATCATTCCCGCTCAGTTGAAAAGAATTCACCCTCGAGTTCTCACTATCAATAACTTCATCCATCTCAAACATCTTCTCACGACAAACCTTATCTTTGGTAGATTTATGCTTCACATCAACTTGATAACCTTCATCTTTTTTTACATGCCGACCACACTTCCAACTATCAACCCATGACCCTAAACATTGGGTTGTGTACTCCTTATCAATGATCACCAAGTTTTCCATTGCAATAAAAATAGCTTCACATAGAACGAACCTGTCATCCAGGCTAAGTAGAATACAAGTCAGCCTTCCTGGATCTAGGACAACACATCCTAGGAAGCCCAAGTGACTTCATCTCTTTACATGAGTCCATCATCGCATTTCCCTGAAAACAGTCAAATGCACTAATGGACTAGGGGACTTGATAGCGTATATGGCCTTTAGACCACTCGACTAACGGCCATACACTCTAGACTCGGCCCAAACATAAGCGTGACAAGATCCAATTCTAATGCAGAACCCACCTAACGAATCTGACGAGGCAGACGGTACACCCGGAAAACCCGCTAGGGCCATTACGATGAACATCATGTGCTCTCCTCACTTCTTCTATTGATGGCCACTACATGGACCATCAGATTCCCTTTACGGGTTCTCGCAACGCTAAAGGACTCCCTATAAATACTAGGTCATTTTCCCGAAATGGCCCAAGCTTACCTAAGCTAACACACACTAATGACTAGCCACTATTCCCAAATCTGCCCGGGGAATCTTTCCAAAATTCGATTACCCCCTCGGTCAATTGACACGAACCATCAAGTCGAATCGTAAGTGCTACCCCAACTCGTGACTCCGATCACCTCTTGGGGTGCTTACCGAACGTGAGAAACCAAATGATCGACTATCCCAAACCCTAAATACGTACCTTACATAAACAACAAGTATTCTGGAATCTTCCTAAGGGCTCAAAGGCACCTAAAGGGATTCTCATAACTCTTCAAAGATCCCTAAAATCTCCTCTTCACTCTCCCTTTTCCTGTGTTCGGTCATTCACCAACCCCAAAGGGTTTTGAACCTTTGGTTCTACCCCTTAAACCGATCGTGCACAAACCCTAATGGACCCTTGGTCAATTTTGGGTGTTTACCCAGTTGGTAACTCGCCTAAATTGTTATATGTTCGAGCCCTGTTCTACCTGTGCAATTGATAACATCAAATAAGTACTATATTTACTTATCATTTATCCCATATAAATTGCTCAATTACTATATGTTTATTTCTGAATTGATACTTAATTACTTACTGTTGTGATTCTCAGTATTGATGGGGCAATTTCGGAAAAGACATGGAAAACAATGGGAATTGGAGCTAATTTGAAGAATTTTTATGCAAGCTACAAAGAGCTTACGGCGTATCCATTTCTAGAGATACCGTGTATTGACACCTGGAAGATTTCACTAAGTATTGGTAAAAATAAAGATATTCGACGTATTTAACTCTGGCAATACATCGTATCTAAAGCTCTACAGTCAAAGCCCAACAGTTAAATCTAACCATACGTCGCATTGAAGATCTTATCACCAGTTCAAATGTATCAAGATTCAAAAGGTATATGGTGTATCACTTTCCTCAATACACTGTATCTAAAGATACGCATGTATATGCTGGAAATATTCTTTCTTATTCCCTACTCAAGATATCTGGGATCCGACGTATCCAACCTCGATACGCCGTATTGCTGCGTCAGACATGACACTATAAATTCCAAGCCCTAATACGAGTTTTACATATAATTTCCACCACCATAGCCGATCATAGAGCATTGTTCTAGCAAGTTTTCAGTTCCAAAAGTGAGAAGATAAAGAGGAAAAGATCCCGTTTCATCATCGGAGTGTATTCAATCGGTTTGCTTGTTAATTACTTCATGTCTTTCAATTGTAATTAGTTTTTTATTTCCTTTGTGTTTCCTACTGAAATTATGGGCTAACACTCTTTGGTGTTAGCCAAGTTATGACTACTAAATTTATGTTATTCCGTTTATGAAGATTTAATGCATTGTTTTGGATAATTTATGTGTTTATCGATCAAATGGATCTATTTTATAGATTATCATAGTATAGCTCTTTAGCTATGCAGGTAATCCGTATCACTATGGTTGATACTCTTGACCTGGCTTCATTAGTGCCCTCCTAAGGACTCGAGGAGTAGGAACCCGAGGTTAGACATATAATGCCAAAACACTTAAGTTATTATAGTGCTCTTCAATAAAGTGACCGCATGAGAAGAGTAGGTTTCACCAGGACCTCGTAGATAAGTCGCATAGATTAGTTGACACCGGTTATTGCATGAATGTAGCTGATTAGACCGATAATTGCTTTAGAGATATAGGTTGCCTTAATAGAACTAGGTATCCGAGACCATCTGGCCAAGTTTAATTTAGATAGGAATATGTTGTCTACATGTTCCTGATGTCACAATTACTATTCATTAAATAATTGCATTAATAAACAGATAATTAATATGGGATATCTTGGCTACAATCCCCTTTTAAAATTATACAAGAAAGGATTCAGGGACCCACACAAATAACCCAGGACCCACAAATATACTCAGGGACCCACAAAATGTAGCACAAAATTGTAGGGAGTTGGCTACAAAAAATTATAGCTAAGAGCACACGGTATCAATGCATTTAACATGCCAAACGTCCATTTTTTCGTGCCATTGGTGAGCCAAACCATACCGCCACTTGTGCCATTCGTGAGCCAAAGGAACCCCAAGTCATTTGACTAGCTCACGCCAAATGCTATCTTCTTTGTTTTTTTTTTCTTTTTGTTTTTTTATGTATTGTGAGTGAGTGGGTATTTTTAGTGGAGTATTTTGTGGGACCCAATAACGTGTTAGTGGTGTGTTATGAGGGAGGGGTGTTTGAATGATTGATGTGTTATTAGGAGTGGATGATGTGACGCTGATGTGACATACCAATAATGTAGTAGGAGTAACATGCCGACAACATATTGTTGTTGTATAATGTTTAGAATGTCTAGCAAGCAATTTTTTTTTAGAACTTTTTTGAAGCCCTCTGTAGTAAGATGCATGGGCATGTCTATAGCATGTTATAGAGGCGTGTACTGATTTTGTGATTATATATAAACTTTCTCCTTAAAAAAAAAGAAAAAAAACTGTGTGGACTGGTATAAAATGCATACTTTTTTAAGTTTATTTGATATGATTATGCGGCGGTTTAGTTTTCATATGCAACCAAAACCCGAACAAAAACTTTCGGTTAAATCAAATTTGAACCGTCACTTTGTAAAATGGTTTGTTTGTTTTCTTTTTCTTTTTTTTTTTTTTTTGTTTGGCTTTTGGTTCAGTTTTGAATTTTCTTATCATAATGCTAGTTAGAATATTTATTTGGAAACTCATACTGAGTTATGTAACTGTAAATTCAAAATTATTTGTGATTGTAACTTCATCCATTTTGTCTAATTTCACATTTTTTTGAGAACTTGCAAAAATGAATATAAACATCTTCACCAAAAAGTATCTACCACGTTATTCATGATATTGGCTTTTGGCATGTGAGAAACAAGGATAAGAATATAAAGATGTTTTTCCCTTTTGCTACCTTCTCTATTATTTTTCAATGAGTCTTAATCTTATCCCGACATATTTATTAGATAGATATATAATTAAAAAAGCAACACACGCGTATCTATTAGGACATTATTATGTTACCAAACAAGCAAACTAACTAAAAATTCATGAATGGATGAGTGCTTGTAATTAGTTTTGATTTAAACTAAAATCGCCAAAACTTCTGAAAATCCAAATAGGAAAAGATCCACAGTTTATATGTTGCTCCATTCCAAAACCAGTGTTCAAGGATGCTAATAAAAATAACGTGTTTTAGTACAAGGGTGAGGAGTTGGATTAAAAGTAACATGACAAACTTTTAACTTTTTGCTTATTCTATTAATTAGCTCATTTTAGATGTTTCATTAAGGAAAATTGCCAAAAATGTGATCCATTGTCTAAATTTGACTTTTACTAATTGCTTTCAGGAAGAAAACATATGCTTAATGTGTTAAAAGAAAGGTGAGATTTTTTAAACTAAGCGGCGACAAATATTAGGGAGAAAAAGAAGAATAAGTTTTCAGAAAATCTATATTTTGATCCAACATGCATTATTTTTTTATCTTTATTTTGGTAACATGCAAAATGTTTAAAAGTAATCATATTGTTGCAATATATAAAATAAAAAGAAACACTTTTATATGCATGTTCCTAAAGTGCTCGAAATATACGAAGAAGAAAATCACGTATTACTAACTTTGGTAAGATAATAATAGAAATGACCTAAATGTGTAATATCTATAAAGGTTTTGCTAATATGTGTTCGCTTGTCATGTAAATTGTCTCAGTTGATCGTATCAAATGATTAGTATTCTCTATGGGGTACATACCTTTATATAATTCGTCCGGGAATCACGAGATGAATTTTCTTGTGCCTGAGATGACGACGAAGAAGAAGATAATGCTTAGAAAGTCGAAAACGTGGGCATTATTTCTAGTTCTAGCTAATTGTCTAATTTCAAAACAGATTTTGTTTGTTTGATTTTAAGAGAGATTTACATGCTAGCTAGCTATATACCAAAATATAGCTAGCATGCAAGAGAGATTTTGTTTGCATGCTAGCTATATACCATTTTAAGAGAGATTTACAGACTAGAAGTACTAGTAAGTCGTATGTACATTCTTGCATGCTAGCTATATGCAAGTTAATGAGTTTTAATTGCATATTTGCATTAACTTAGAGGGGAGTGTTTGAATATTTTGAAAAATAAAGTAAGTCGTATGATCTTTTGGATTTTTATAGAATACATAATAAAATATTAAAATGACAACACCGTATTGATATTTTTCGCTTTATAAGTGGGACAAAAGCCAACCATCTATTCTCATAATAATGGAGCCCAGAAGAAATGAAGTTCATCAACCACTGTTAGAACCAATTCAAGATGTTAATGGTTCGAAGTCCATGGGCAGCCATGGTGGCAGTGTAGAGCTCGAAAGGGTGCTTTCCGATACTGAAGCACCCTACATGAGACGGCTTGGGTTGGCGTCCAAGATTGAACTTAATCTTTTGTTCAAGTTGGCTGCACCCGCGGTTATGGTTTACCTGATCAATAACGTGATGTCATTGTCCACAAGAATCTTTTCGGGCCAACTTGGAAACCTTGAACTCGCGGCTGTCTCACTTGGTAATAGTGGGATTCAACTCTTTGCATATGGTCTCATGGTGAGTTTATATATGACTAATAGACTAATAGTTGTCTTTGTAGTTTTGTTACGAAAAGTTAAGGAGCAATAACGTACTGCTCAATGCATTAAACTTTAGTGTCCATGTTTTTATATTAAAAGGTACATATTTATTACCGTAGTAATTAGTTAGTGACAAAACTTAAGCTTCAATGAGAAAGTCAAAAGAATCTCTATTAATATATAAAGTATTGGGACTATTCCATAATTAGCAAGGCTTAAAAATTCAGACTCCTAAACATACTTGTTATGGAAGGATTTCAAAACTCGAGTAACACTTGCAACCTCAAAACTTGCAACCGTCATATTAATGATCAAATAAGTGATTTAATGGGAAAAAATGTGTAACCACCATATCAATAGTGATATACATTAAAATGTCAGTTATGAAATCTTAATGTAGACTTTCAGAGAAAAAAAAAAAAAAAAAAAAAAAATACAACACAAACTAATCATACTTTACACACAATATATTCAGCCATCCAAAGTTCTTCTGGCCCTTGAACCTTTCCCATCCCCTCTTCTTGTTAAAAAACGTGTAACAGAATAACATTTGCTCGTCGCAAAATATAGTAACAGGGTGCCAGCCACCACATTGTGCGGGTACCATGCTAGTAGTGTCTAATATGTTTAAAACTAGCTAAATAACCCGTAAAATTTTGCGGATATTTAAAAAAAATGAGTAAAGGAATATTGACATATAAAAAATAAAAAAATGAGCATACTTAGTTGTAAAAAGAAATTTCGTTCAAAAAAAAGTTGTAAAAAGAAATGGTCTACAACTGAACATAATGTTTGTTCAACAAATTGTTAAATCTCTAGTTTTGTTTATTTTTGAAAAAAATAACACGTTGGTCCCTGTGGTTTAGCCCAAATAACATGTCACATACCTATTTTTGAAATCTGTTTCCATTTAGTCTCTATTTTAAAAAATAAGGATCATCTGTGTAATTATTTATAGTTTTTTTTTTATTACACGGATAGTCTCTATTTTTCATAATAGGGACTAAATAGGCAACATGTTTCAAAAATAAGTATATAGATATATAATTAAAAAAGCAACACACGCGTATCTATTAGGACATATTATGTTACCAAGCAAGCAAATCAACTAACGGTGATTGTAATTAGTTTTGATTTAAACTAAAATCGCCAAAAATTCTGAAAATCCAAATAGGAAAAGATCCACAGTTTATATGTTGCTCCATGAGAATGGATCCACTAAGAAGAGAAAAGTAAATAAGAAGAATGAGAAATGTTTGTAGCCACACATTTCAAATGAAGAAGAAGAATTTCATGGGAGATGCATCTTATTTTGTAGGTGCATCTAAAATGTGCGGCTGTGGTTACTTCTCATTCTTCTCATTCTACTTTTATTTCTCATTTGATTCTTACTCGTTGCTCCATTCCAAAACCAGTGTTCAAGGATGCTAATAAAAATAACGTGTTTTAGTACAAGGGTGACGAGTTGGATTAAAAGTAACATGACAAACTTTTAACTTTTTGCTTATTCTATTTAGCTCATTTTAGATATTTTATTAATAAGGAAAATTGCCAAAAATGTGATCCATTGTCTAAATTTGACTTTTACTAATTGATTTTAGGAAGAAAACATATGCTTAATGTGTTTAAAAGAAAGATGAGATTTTTTAAATTAAGCGGCGACAAATATCAGGAAGAAAAAGAAGAATATGAAAATCTATATTTTGATCCAACATGCATTATTTTTTTATTTTTATTTTCGTAACATGCAAAATGTTTAAAAGTAATCATATTGTTGCAATATATAAAATAAAAAGAAACACTTTTATATGCATGTTCCTAAAGTGCTCGAAATATACGAAGAAGAAAATCACGTATTACAAACTTTGGTAAGATAATAATAGAAATGACCTAAATGTGTAATATCTATAAAGGTTTTGCTAATATGTGTTCGCTTGTCATGTAAATTGTCTCAGTTGATCGTATCAAATGATTAGTATTCTCTATGGGGCACATACCTTTATCAAACGTGGGCATTATTTCTAGTTCTAGCTACTTGTCTAATTTCAAAACAGACGTGGGCTAATATATACATTCTTGCATGCTAGCTATATGCCATTTTGAGAGAGATTTNAAAATAGTAAGTCGTATGATCTTTTGGATTTTTATAGTATAAATAATAAAATGACAACAACGTATTGACATTTTTCTCTTTATAAGAGAGACAAAAGCCAACCATCTATTCTCATAATAATGGAGCCCAAAAGAAATGAAGTTCATCAACCACTGTTAGAACCAATTCAAGATGTTAAAGGTTCGACGTCCATGGGCAGCCATGGTGGCAGTGTGGAGCTCGAAAGGGTGCTTTCTGATACTGAAGCACCCTACATGAGACGGCTTGGGTTGGCGTCCAAGATTGAACTTAATCTTTTGTTCAAGTTGGCTGCACCCGCGGTTATGGTTTACCTGATCAATAACGTGATGTCATTGTCCACAAGAATCTTTTCGGGCCAACTTGGAAACCTTGAACTCGCGGCTGTCTCACTTGGTAATAGTGGGATTCAACTCTTTGCATATGGTCTCATGGTGAGTTTATATATGACTAATAGACTAATAGTTGTCTTTATAGTTTTGTTACGAAAAGTTAAGGAGCAATAACGTACTGCTCAATGCATTAAACTTTAGTGTCCATGTTTTTATATTAAAAGGTACATGTTTATTACCGTAGTAATTAGTTAGTGACAAAACTTAAGCTTCAGTGAGAAAGTAAAAAGAATCTCTATTAATATATAAAGTATTGGGCTATTCCATAATTAGCAAGATTTAAAATTCAGACTCCTAAACTTACTTGTTATAGAAGGATTTCAATACTTGATTAACACTTGTAACCGTCATATTAATGATCAAATAAGTGATTTAATGAGAAAAAATGTGTAACCACCATATCAACAGTGATATACATTAAAATGTCAGTTATGAAATCTTAATGTAGACTTTCAGAGAAAAAATAAATAAATAAATAAATACAACACAAACTAATCATACTTTACACACAATATATTCAGCCATCCAAAGTTCTTCTGGCCCTTGAACCTTTCCCATCCCCTCTTCTTGTTAAAAAACGTGTAACAGAATAACATTTGCTCGTCGCAAAATATAGTAACAGGGTGCCAGCCACCACATTGTGCGGGTACTATGCTAGTAGTGTCTAATATGTTTAAAACTAGCTAAATAACCCGTAAAATTTAGCGGATATTTAAAAAAAATGAGTAAAGGAATATTGACATATATATTAAAAAAAAAAAAAAAAAAAAAAAAAAAAAAAAAAAAAAATAAATATTAAAAAAAAAA